>JAXLNO010002064.1:72500-102058 GCA_038087875.1 Malacoraja senta | reverse complement strand
AGTTTAAGCCAGTTTGCGACTGCAAGTAAGAATTTAAACATTCCGTATTCGATACACATGACAATTGAACACATTTCACAACTCTGCCTTGACAATACATTTCTTTGTAAGCGTATTCGGTGTAAGTGTATCCCAGTTTTATGCCATGTTGATATTTGTGGCGTTACGAGCTAAATAATGGGGTTGGGTAAGTACAAGATAGTATGTGAGTGTTTTAGCATTTGTTAGAGTGAATTAATCAACAGCTTCCTTTGTGTAGTAGATGGTGGTAGCATGGCTTGTGAGAGCAGGTATGAGGGGTTTAATCTGTGACGTCACAACCAATTCCCGAGGTGTCGTGGGGCTAACGCAACGAAACACCTGTGAAGGGAGGTGCCCACTTGATTAATCTATTGATATACTTGCATTCGCACGATCAGATATTTTTCATGCGCTTGTTAATATATAGGTAGCTGATTATTGCATATTGTCCTTAGCATAAGTTGGTACCATCAGTATAGATATTACTTTGGCTGTGGGCTTGGTATTCTTGGTTGAGCCCTTCTCCTGGTATAATAATAATAATAATAGATTGTATTTATATAACGCTTTTCAGGACTCAAAGTCGCTTTACATTGACAGTCAGGAAAAAACAAAACAAAATAGAGCAGTAAGACAAAGGGGAGGGGAACATGGGACTAAGGGTATGCAGAGGTGAAGAGATGGGTCTTGAGGCGAGACTGGAAGATGGTGAGGGACTCATAATTTCGGACCGGTTGTGGGAGGGAATTCCAGAGCCTGGGAGCTGCCATGGAGAAGGCTCTGCCTCCAAAAGTGCAGAGGTTCGCTTTCGGAGTGGAGAGGAGACCAGCTGATGTGGATCTGAGGGACCGTGAGGGTTGGTAGGGGGAGAGGAGGTCAATGAGATAAAGGGGGGCCAGGTTGTTGAGGGCTTTGTAGGTGAGGACCAGGATTTTGTAGATGATCCGGTGGGAAATGGGAAGCCAGTGAAGTTCTTTGAGAACTGGGGTGATGTGGTGCCAGGATTTGGTGTGGGTAATGAGTCGAGCGGCTGCATTTTGAACCAGTTGGAGTCGGTTGATGCTGCTGGAATTGATTCCGAAAAGAAGAGAGTGACAGTAGTCCAGTCGGGAGGAGATGAAGGCATGGATGAGTCTTTCAGCAGCGGTGTGTGTGAGAGAGGATCTGATTTTTGCAATGTTGCGGAGGTGAAAAAATGATATTTTGACAACATGACGGATGTGAGGCTCAAGGGAGAGGGTTGAATCAAAGATTACGCCAACGTTGCGGGCCTAAGGAGATGGGGAGACAGTGGTGCCGTCAATAGTGAGAGTGGGGTTGTTAATTTTAGTGAGTGTTGATTTTGAGCCAATGAGGAGAAATTCTGTTTTGCTACTGTTTAATTTAAGGAAGTTGAGTTGCATCCAAGATGTGATGGCTGATAGGCAGGAGTTGATATGGGAGAGAGCGTGGTGGAGGGGGGACTTGGTGCTGAGATAGATCTGGGTATTATAACACCTACCTTGTGTTGTAATTGTAATTGAGCGGACGGACGTGATCTATTCTGGATCTGAAAGTGAATGGGAATGTGGCTCGGGTGGCTGCCATACCGCAGGACAGCAGTAGGGGGTCGCGCCTCCACCATGATCACCAACATTGAGAGCACCTTGTAACTGATGACCAGATTCAAAGGCTGTCTATGTTCATTTCCTCACAGGTAATTTAGTGGCGATCATCGTTCTCGGACGGGAAAGTGCGGGCTGTCTCGATGCATCACCTACTATATGGTGGCGATGGCGGCAGCAGACCTATTGGCCGTCTTCTGCAACGTGGCGATATTTTACCTTTACGCTGCGATTTTTCGGTACACACCCACTATTGCATGCACACTACAAAGAGTGATGACCTATGTGTCCCTGGACTGCTCAGTCTGGTTAACTGTCGCTTTTACATTTGATCGCTTTATAGCCATTTGTTGCCTGGGCTTTAAGAGCAGGTACTGCACGGTTAGAATCGCCAGGGTAGCGATAGCAACAGTGTATGTTGTGAGTTTAATACGGAACATCCCCTACTATTTTGCATTTTATTCTCCTTATATTAACTGGCCCATGGAATGCATGGAAAGGCCGGAATATTATTCACTGCCAGGGTGGCTTGCTTTCTCCTGGATTCACAACATTTTAACCCCTCTGCTTCCGTTTTTCGTAATTGTGTTGCTTAATATCGTGACGGTCAGGTCGATCGTGGTGGCGAGCCGAGCCCGCAGGAAGCTCCGCGCTCACGTCAGTGGCGAGAAACAGGAGGACCCGGAGATGGTGAGTCGAAGAAAATCGATCATTTTACTCTTCTGTGTGTCCGGCAGTTTCATCCTCCTGTGGCTGACGGAAGTGATGACCTTCATTTATACGGATATTGTCAACACACACACTGTCCCAAACTGGGCTCATCCTTTGACAATGGCAACTGAAGCCGGGGACATGCTTAAAATTCTGAGTTCGTGCACGAACACGTTTATTTATGTGGTGACTCAGTCTAGGGTCAGAGACGAACTGAAGAATGCAATCAAGTATCCTTTCACAATGTGTCTTAAGCTTGTTAGAAAATTAAATAGATTTAAGAATTGTGTAACTGTTAATGAAGGGGGTAACGGGGTAACCGTAGCAGCAGCGTCTATTAATATTTGAGATAAAGACACACTGGTGGGTTTGGGAATGTTGCAATGAGGTAGTCATGGTGAATGTTTCGAACAACTGTCTCGGGACTGAAACAATGAGAGCTGATTGCCGGAGCAGGGAGTAAAGGGAATGAATGAGACCAACTCTGAGTATTTCTGGACCGGGCTCCCTATAATGTTACACAGGAAAGGACCGAGCGCCCCCTGCTGACCGGTTGTATCATGATCCTAAAATCGGCTAGAGGACTTCAATAAAACTAGTGATGGATTTGTATGTTATGGATCGTATGCAAATCAGAATAATTTGACCTATTTACAATTAAATGTATTTTTACCGCGTTTTGCATGTGATGTGTTGATGTACACCTTTGCTGCAAATTGCTCTGTCCGACAAAGCCTGCTGGATCTCCACTTGCCAACCATTTAAACTCCCCTTCACGAGGTGGGAGATTTCAACATTCACGTGGGCCACCCTGTGTCGACAAATGCAATCAACCCGACGTGCACAAATAAAAGATCAAATAGAACAATTGATCGACAACTTTAGGCTGTGCGCGCAAAAATAAGTAGACTCCCGTTCACATTCCCATCCCTACCTGTCTGTCGTGAGTCTCACCGTTTGCCATAGTGAAGCCGCGCGTAACTGCAGGAAAAAAACACCTCATTCTTCCATTTGGGTAGCTTGTAACCCAACGGTATTAACTTTAAGTTCGAGTCATGAAGCCATACAGCAGGGGAACGGTCCCTTTGGTCTAACTTGCCCATGGACACTCGGGCTGCAGAGGAGCTTCGATCGCCACGACGCATGGTTCGACGGCCTCGACCGTGCGAGAATAAAGAGGGAAGGAAATTGGACTTTATTGCCTTCCGTCACAATGAGGAATGTGGGGAATCCGCTGTGGTGGATGTTTATGTTAACTTGTATGCAGTTGGGTGGCTTGTTGCTTTTTTTCGTATGGCTGTATGGTAATTCGCATATCAATGTATCTTAATTGGTACACGTGACAATAAAATACCTTTGAAACCTTTGAAATCTTTGAAATTAGACTGGCAGTGATTGGCATATTGGTCAGCATGGGCTAGTTGGGCCGAAGGGTCTGCTTTCACGCTATATATCTCTATGACTCTAAGATCTTTGTTGACGTCCGTGCATCCTTCCCTGGTGAGGTCATCAGAGCTATGGTCCTCGATGTGTGGTCTCAATTGTACAAGACCCCCATGCCCGTGTGTGCTCCAAGCTGCGTTTGATAAAGTAGGCAAACCTTGAGGAGATTTCCTATGGAGCAGACAAAATGTGTAGGAAGGCAATGCACATGCTGGTATAGAAACACAAAGTTCTGGAGTAACTCAACGGGTCGGGCAGCATTTCCAGAGAAAGGGAACCTGGGCTATCGTTTCGCTGAACACCTGTGCTCAGACCCTCCTTGGCCTACGCGATCACCCAGTTGCCAAACTCTTTAACTCTCTGCCGCATTCCTACACTGACCTTTACGTCCTGAGCCTCCTCCATTGTCAGAGTGAGGCCACACCAGGCCCGTACGCAGCTTTTCAAAAAGGTGGGTGGCATGACAGGATTACAAATAAATTGTGTGAAATAATGTGCGCGCAGCGCACATCACAAGCGCGAAGCTCGAAGTCCCTCGCGCCGGGGGTCCAGGGCCCGCTTAAGAGGGCTTTGGATGCACTCTGGTGCATTCAGAGCCTTATTTTGGAGCAGTTTTGCACCTAATTTATGACGAATATTTCAGAAATGATTTTGGTTGAGTCAAGAGTAATGAGTGGGTGGAATGCGATGATTGGGGTCATTGTTGTATACATTTTTTTAAATCAAGATTTGAAGTTGTCCTTGTTTTAATAATCAAGTTGTACTGTTGTAAAATGATATGTAAAATGTTATAAAGGAGCATGCAAAAGCTGCAAGTAAAAGACTGTAAGTTTTTGCAGTACACAAAACCTTTTTTTAAACGTTGTGTGTGTTGATTTGATTGCCTGTCACTGTTCGACCATGTTAGTGTGTGCAGTACACATTTAATGGTCCTCCTGACCTAACAACACATCAATTTTAATTTTAATACAACATTTAGTTCGAATTAATTTCCATCATGAAAATTCAAGTCAAATTAAATGGTGCATTTACATGACGATGATCGCTTTCAAACTAACCTATTTTTATTGTCATACTATTATAACAAATTCTAGTTCCATGATGACTCATAAACAAGATCACAAATCACATTTTGAATTCTCAAACGAAATGTGATTGTGAATAATTGCAGAGCTGCCAAGTTTCACCAGGCATTTCCGTGTTTTCATGGCTGAAAATCAGTATCTTGTTGGGGAAATTTCTCACATAAGTGCAATAGAACGTACTACTCAGAAACTGGATTTTTTGAAAATCAGTATTTTGCATGCAACCACATGTATACTCAAATATCTGTATGGAATACCGAAAATCAGTACTACTAAATCGGGAAACCATTTTTGAAATGTGAATTTATAATTCTTGATTTTGATTACATCATATCTCTATACTTATAAAACTCTGATCTTGGATGTGTGTGTGTGTGTGTGTGTGTGTGTGTGTGTGTGTGTGTGTGTGTGTGTGTGTGTGTGTGTGTGTGTGTGTGTGTATGTGTGTGTGTGTGTGTGTGTGTGTGTGTGTGTGTGTGTGTGTGTGTGTGTGTGTGTGTGTGTGTGTGTGTGTGTGTGATCGCACTGCTCGAAAAAACGAACCCTGACGATAAATGTTTTACATATTCCTGTAGAGATTTATCCGGTGAAGTCTAAAATCTGCTTACCTAAAATTTTTCAGCTTTATTTCTTGAGTTAATCAAAATTTTCAAAAATGTCAAATATCTTTGAAAATGAAATCGCTTTGGCTGAGGACATGTTGACGTCACAATGGCTGCACGTTATGTTCACGCGCTGCGAGTGACGTCACCCTCCCCTTCCCCCACGCCCACCCTTTCGCAAGCCCTGACTGCAGCCTGCAGCCGGGAGCGACGTTCGGGAACCAGCACTCCCCTCTGACGGAGCGCCCCACCTCTCTGCCCCTCCCCCCCCCGCAACGGGTAGGGGACGTGTGCATTTTGCAGCCGGGAGCGTGGGATTTTGCGTTCTGGAACCAACCCTCACCTCTGACGACGCGCAAACCCAATCCCTCAAACTCTACCCCCTCCCCCTACCCCTCCCCGCTCCCTCTCTGCCCCCTCAGGCTCCCTCGGGCTCCCCCTCGTCCCCCCCACCTCTTCCCACCCCTCCCTCCCAACCTCCCTCTCTGTGCCTCTGCGTTCCTCTCTGTGACTCTATACCCCTCTCTGTGCCTCTGTGTTCCTCTGTAACCCCGTGTTCCTCTGTATCCTTCTGTGTCCTTCTGTTTGCCTCTGTGTCCCTCTGTGTGCCCCTGTAACCATATAAACATATAACCATTACAGCACGGAAACAGGCCATCTCGGCCCTTCAAGTCCGTGCCGAACATTTTCTATTATTTTTTTAAATTTTAAATAAATACTTCCCCCTAGTCCCATCTACCTGCACTCAGACCATAACCCTCAATTCCTTTCCCGTCCATAGATACATAGATACATAGAAAATATGTGCAGGAGTAGGCCATTCGGCCCTTCGAGCCTGCACCGCCATTCAATATGATCATGGCTGATCATCCAACTCAGTATCCCGTACCTGCCTTCTCTCCATACCCCCTGATCCCTTTAGCCACAAGGGCCACATCTAACTCCCTCTTAAATATAGCCAATGAACTGGCCTCAACTACCCTCTGTGGCAGAGAGTTCCAGAGATTCACCACTCTCTGTGTTGAAAAAGTTTTTCCTCATCTCGGTCTTAAAAGATTTCCCCCTTATCCTTAAGCTGTGACCCCTTGTCCTGGACTTCCCCAACATCGGGAACAATCTTCCTGCATCTAGCCTGTCCAACCCCATAAGAATTTTGTACGTTTCTATAAGATCCCCCCTCAATCTCCTAAATTCTAGCGAGTATAAGCCAAGTCTATCCAGTCTTTCTTCATATGAAAGTCCTGACATCCCAGGAATCAGTCTGGTGAACCTTCTCTGCACTCCCTCTATGGCTATAATGTCCTTCCTCAGATTTGGAGACCAAAACTGTACGCAATACTCCAGGTGTGGTCTCACCAAGACCCTGTACAACTGCAGTAGAACCTCCCTGCTCCTATACTCAAATCCTCTTGCTATGAAGGCCAAGATACCATTCGCTTTCTTCACTGCCTGCTGCACCTGCATGCCTACTTTCAATGACTGGTGTACCATGACACCCAGGTCTGCCTGCATCTCCCCATTTCCTAATCGGCCACCATTTAGATAATAGTCTGCCTTCCCGTTTTGCCACCAAAGTGGATAACCTCACATTTATCCACATTATACTGCATTTGCCAAACATTTGCCCACTCACCCAGCCTATCCAAGTCACCTTGCAGTCTCCTAGCATCCTCCTCACAGCTAACACTGCCCCCCAGCTTAGTGCCATCCGCAAACTTGGAGATGTTGCTTTCAATTCCCTCGTTCAGATCATTAATATAAATTGTAAATAGCTGGGGTCCCAGCACTGAGCCTTGCGGTACCCCACTAGTCACTGCCTGCCATTGTGAAAAGGACCCGTTTACTCCTACTCTTTGCTTCCTGTTTGCCAGCCAGTTCTCTATCCACATCAATACTGAACCCCCAATACCGTGTGATTTAAGTTTGTATCCTAATCTCTTATGTGGTACCTAGTCGAAAGCCTTCTGAAAGTCCAGATACAACACATCCACTGGTTCTCCCCTATCCACTCTACTAGTGACATCCTCGAAAAATTCTATAAGATTCGTCAGATACGATTTACCTTTCGTAAATCCATGCTGACTTTGTCCAATGATTTCACCACTTTCCAAATGCGCTGCTATCCCATCTTTAATAGCTGACTCTAGCAGTTTCCCCACTACCGATGTTAGACTAACTGGTCTGTAATTCCCCGTTTTCTCTCTCCCTCCCTTCTTAAAAAGTGGGGTTACGTTTGCTACCCTCCAATCCTCAGGAACTACTCCAGAATCTAAAGAGTTTTGAAAAATTATCACTAATGCATCCACTATTTCTGGAGCTACTTCCTTAAGTACTCTGGGATGCAGCCTATCTGGCCCTGGTGATTTATCGGTCTTTAATCCATTCAATTTACCCAACACAACTTCCCGACTAACCTGGATTTCACTCAGTGCCTCCATCTCCTTTGACCCGCGGCCCCCTGCTATTTCTGGCAGATTATTTATGTCTTCCTTAGTGAAGACGGAACCAAAGTAGTTATTCAATTGGTCCGCCAATTCCTTGTTCCCCATGATCAATTCACCTGTTTCTGACTGCAAGGGACCTACATTTGTTTTAACTAATCTCTTTCCCTTCACATATTTATAAAAACTTTTGCAGTCAGTTTTTATGTTCCCTGCCAGTTTCCTTTCATAATCTATTTTCCCTTTCCTAATTAAGCCCTGTGTCCTCCTCTGCTGGTCTCTGAATTTCTCCCAGTCCTCTGGTATGCTGCTTTTTCTGGCTAATTTGTACGCATCATCTTTTGCTTTGATACTATCCCTGATTTCCCTTGTTATCCACGGATGCACTACCTTCCCTGATTTATTCTTTTGCCATACTGGGATGAACAATTTTTGTAGTTCATCCATGCAGTCTTTAAATGCCTTCCATTGCATATCCACCGTCAACCCTTTTAGAACTAATTGCCAGTCAATCATGGCCAATTCACGTCTCATACCGTCAAAGTTACCTTTCAGAACAAAGTTCAGAACCGTTGTTTCTGCATTAACAATGTCACTCTCCATCCTAATGAAGAACTCAAGCATATTATGGTCACTCTTGCCCAAGGGGGCACGCACAACAAGTCTGCTAACTAACCCTTCCTCATTACTCAATACCCTGTCTAGAATAGCCTGCTCTCTCGTTGGTTCCTCTACATGTTGGTTTAGATAACTATCCCTCATACATTCCAAGAAATCCTCTTCCTCAGCACCCCTGCCAATTTGATTCACCCAATCTATATGTAGATTGAAGTCACCCATTATAACTGTTTTGCCTTTGTTGCACGCATTTCTAATTTCCTGTTTGATGCCATCCCCAACTTCACTACTACTGCTAGGTGGCCTGTACACAACGATCACTAGCGTTTTCTGCCCCTTAAAGTTTCGCAGCTCTACCCATATCGATTCCACATCCTCCAAGCTAATGTCCTTCCTTTCCACTGCGTTAATCTCCTCTCTAACCAGCAACGCTACCCCACCTCGTTTTCCTTTCTCTCTATCCCTCCTGAATATTGAATATCCCTGGATGTTCAGTTCCCAGCCTTGGTCACCCTGGAGCCATGTCTCCGTGATCCCAACTATATCATAATCATTAATTGCTATCTGCACGTTCAACTCATCCACCTTATTACGAATGCTCCTTGCATTGAGACACAAAGCCGTCAGGCTTGTTTTTACAACGCTCTTACCCCTTATACAATTATGTTCAAAAGTGGCTCTTTTTGATTTTTGCCCTGGATTTGTCTGCCTGCCACTTTTACTTTTCACCTTGCTACCTATTGCTTCCGCCCGCATTTTACACCCCTCTGTTTCTCTGCTCACCCATTTAAGAGCCCCACCACCTCTTATTCTCTGTTTATTATTGTTTTCTTCTTTCCCCCCTACATGTTGGGACTGAGTGATTTCCTTCTCTGCCTCCTGCCTCACACACTCTCTAATAGCATTCTCTATTTGAGTCCCTCCCCCCAACCATTCTAGTTTAAAGTAGCCTTTGCAGATCTCTCCGCCAGGATATCGGTCCCCCTCAAAGGATAAAATCGAACCAGCCTCCACCACTTCCACCGGAAGCTCATTCCACACAGCTACCACTCTTTGAGTAAAGAAGTTCCCCCTAATGTTACCCCTAAACTTCTGTCCCTTAATTCTCAAGTCATGTCCCCCTGTTTGAATCGTCCCTACTCTCAATGGAAAAAGCTTATCCACGTCAACTCTGTCTAACCCGCTCATAATTTTAAAGACCTCTATCAAGTCCCCTCTTAACCTTCTGCGCTACAAAGAATAAAGACCTAACTTGTTAACCTTTCTCTGTAACTTAGTTGCTGAAACCCAGGCAACATTCTAGTAAATCTCCTCTGTACTCTCTCTATTTTGTTGACATCCTTCCTATAATTAGGCGACCAAAATTGTACTCCATACTCCAGAATTGGCCTCACCAATGCCTTGTACAATTTTAACATTACATCCCAACTTCTATAATCAATGCTCTGATTTATAAAGGCCAGCACCCCAAAAGCTTTCTTTACCACCCTATCTACATGAGATTCCACCTTCAGGGAACTATGCATAGTTATTCCTAGATCCCACCATTCAACTGCATTCCTCAATTCTCTACCATTTACCATGTACGTTCAATTTTGATTTGTCCTGCCGAGATGTAGTACCTCACATTTATAAGCATTAAACTCCATCTGCCATCTTTCAGCCCAAATGGCCTAAATCTCTCTGTAGACTTTGAAAATCTACTTCATTATCCACCACACCACCTATCTTAGTATCATCTGCATACTTACTAATCCAATTTTCCACACCATCATCCAGATCATTGATGTACATGACAAACAACAGTGGGCCCAACACAGGTCCCTGAGGCACACCACTAGTCACCTGTGTCCCTCTCTGTGCTTCCGTGTCTCACTCTGTGCCTCTGTGTCCCTCTTTGTGCCTCTGTGTTCCTCTCTGTGCCTCTGTGTCCCTCTCTGTGCCTCTGTGTCCATCTCTGTGCATCTGTGTCCCTCTCTGTTCCTCTGTGTCCCTGTCTCTATCCCCCTTCCTCTCTAGCCGCGCCTGCGTTGGGAGCTATGCGTGAGTGCATATGGCGGGGGATGGGGTAAAATGAGTGAGGGGTTGGTTAATGTGGGTGACGCCGCAGGCCACCCCTCCCCCCACAACCGCCCGTTGAGAGGATGGAACCCAACGGGTCCCACTTGGTCTAGTAACTATGAAAATGCTGATCTTGGATGTGTGTGTGTTTGTTCGTGTGTTTGTTTGTTTGTGTATAATCACATCTTGACGAACAAACGACGCGCTAACGTTAACATTTCTACATATTCCGTTAGAGATTTTTTTACCCTGGAGTCCAAAATCGCCTTATCTGACAATCTTATGTTTTGTTTCTCGAGTTATTAATGAAAATCTTCAAAAAATGGACAAACTTTGAAGACTGCACAATCTTGCTCACGCCGCGAGTGTCGTCACACCCCACCTCTCCCTCCACCTTTAGTTGAAGGCCGCTCCCCGCTGCTCCTCTCCACCCTTCCTCTCTCCCCCCTTCCTCTCTCCCCCCTCCTCTCTCCCCCCTCCTCTCTCCCTCCTCCACTCTCTCCCCACTCCACTCTCCCCCCTCCTCTCTCCCCCCCTCCTCTCCCCCCGCCCCCTTCCTCTCGCCCACTGTCATCTCACCCCCCTCTCCCCTCCCCTCCCCTGGTCTCTCTCCTCTTTACTCCACTCCGCTCCCCACCCCCCCCCCCAGTCGCCACGCCAGCAGCGCCCCGAGAAGCAGCAGCAGATCGCCCCAAGGAGGCGCTCAAGCGGCGGGTTGGTGAAGGCAGATTGCGGCGGTACACTGTGACCTCAGCTAACGCTTCTCCCGAGCCTGCTCGGGCTTCGACAATTTCTTCGAGCAGTGCGGACTCGAGCCCGAGGTGATCGAGAACTTGGCCAGGGAAAAGTTTGCCACCGACGCTGCCTTCCAAAGCCTTGCGCTCAAGTTTCGCAGCGTTAATCTGCCCAGACTCGGAGAGCGAGCCGTCCCGGCACAGCAGCAGCGATAGCGGCAACGAGCCGCTCCGGGCAAAGAACAAGCCTGTGCCCTCTCGGTCATCGAGAGCAACGCCAGGGTCATCCAGTGGATGACGGCTGCAAGAGGGCCAAGAGGCACCCTCTGTCCTGGTGTAGAATAAAAGAATATTGCGCACCCAATATGTTTTTTTTCACTCTGTGTTTTTTTTAAAGGAGGGTGCGAACGGAACCACTACAAAAAAAATATCAAATGCCGATCGTGAATTGACAATCGGCATTTGATTTTTTTTTTTCGCTGGCCAAGCCGAGCAAAATGACACGGCTTTTAGATTGCCCGGCGGGAATTTAGGTGGCCATTGGCAACCGGGCAACCGTTAATTTGAGCCGTGTACATTCTCCTATCTAACCCAAATCAAGACGTCCTTGAGGTCATAAATGATGGATACCCATCCAGAAGATCAGCTGAAACTGCATACCTCCAAGTTGCAACCAAATATTCAAATGCTTTCCCACAAAAAGCAGTCACAACAAAGTCATTAAAAGGTTTGTTAACTTTATAATTAACAATTTTTTTTTCATTTTCTTGAAGTTAGTACACAGTAAGATTTGTACAAAATAATGTACATTTTGAAGTAGATCTAAGTGAAGTTTCTTGGATGCAGCCTCATTAGATTACAGCTAACTTCATGCGGCATTCCAACATGAAAAGGATTCCCGCCTCTATTCTAACTCCATCTTCTGCCTAGTTTCCTCAGCAGCAACTGCATCAATATACTGCTGCATTACTGCGGACAGATCCATGGTGACAATGAAAACATGCAGATTTTTATAATATTCCAATTATATTTAAAAATATGATGCAAACAGAATGTCGCAAACTATGGAATTCATATTTATCGGTATTGTTATCAAGGAAAAGAAAGCAGTTCCAATTATTTGATATTATTCATATGGAGGAGAAAATATAATTGCTCTAAAACCTACGTTAATTTTGCTATCTCAAGAAAGGTAATCCCCCTTTCCCTCTCCCCATCCTCTTTCCCCCTCCCTCTTCCCCTCCACCTCTCTCTCCCTCCCCTATTTCTCTCTCCCCTCTCCCCTCCTCCCCTTCCCTTCTCTCTCTCTCCCCCTCCCCTCCCTCTCCCCCCTCTCACATTGCTCCCCCTCTCACGTTCCACCCCTCTCTCCCTCCCACGCAGCGTCGGAGGGCCCGCGCCCAGGGGGGAGGCGTGGGCCCGTGGCTGGGGGGGAGGCGTAGATCAAGCGGGGGTTCGTGGGCCTGGCGGGGGGGAGGCGGAGTGGGAGGCGAGGGCCCGCGGCGAGTGGGGAGGCGAGGGCCTGCGACAGGGGGGAAAGGTGTGGGCTCGGCAGTAGGGGAAGGTGGGGGCACAGCAGGGAGGGAGGCGAGGGCCCGCGGCGGGGGGGGGTGAAGGCGAGGGACGAGTCGAGCAGCCGGCGGGGGGAACGTGACGTGGGTCCGGCGGGGGGGAGGCGAGGGCCCGGCCGGAGCGGCGCCTGGTGTCAGGTCACGGCCGCTGCAAGGACTGGGTTCAGAATCAGTCGTTCCCGCTCCCGCCCGGCGACGGGAGAACGGTATCCCCGGACCTTCGGCAGCGAACCCGCTCCCTGGATACCAGGCCGAACGGCGGCCAGGATCCGACGCCGCGGATGGAGGGATGGATCGGGCGGGCAGACACCGCAGCCCCCCGCGGGCCCGGAGAAGCGGGCACTCATTTTTTTCCAAATCATCCCGCGGGCCGGAACCAGAATTTCCCGAATTTCGGGTAATTTCCTTTAAAGTGGAAACACTGATTGCGCTACAATCTTTTTTTCTCTGGATTCGTTTTTACTCTGATAAAAAAAAGGGAGCGTGGCAGCACCCATCGCACCCCCGCCCCCACCCTTCCGACGGCCATGCACGCGGGAATTGGCGGAACAGCACCTCATATTTCGCTTGGGCAGCTTACAGTCCAGCGGTATGAATATTGATTTCTCTAACTTCAAGTCACCTTTGCACCCACTCTCTCTCCGTCCCTCCCCAACCCTGGTCATCCCACTAGTTTCACGGTCGTCCTGCTGAGTTTCTCGCTTTGTATCCACTCGTCATCCCCTTCTCCACAGCCAACAATGGACCATTGTGGGCTCCACCTTCCCTGGATCATCGCTGCTTGTTGTGATATGTTCTTCATTCCTCTCATTCGTTTGTTCTTTGTACTTTCTCGTATCTCCAGTTTCCCTTTCCCCTGACTCTCAGAAGAAGGGCTTCAACCTGAAACGCCGCCTATTCCATTCCTACAGAGATGCTGCCTGACCCGCTGAGTTACTCCAACACTCTGTGTCGATCTACCGTGTTTGATAAAAAAGAATGTTGTCCAAGTATCTTTCTAATCACCTCACCCACTGGTTCTACCACCTTCACTGATGTGCGACCAAGCACACCATGTGCTCATCCACATCTTGCCTTCAGCAAGAAATGCCTTAGATGTCCGATGAGCTCACATCGGACAACATTGATGAAAAATTCTATCCTTGCCAAACATGAGAAACATTAGGATTTTTATTTTATTTTATACGAACTTTTGAAAAGAAATGCTGTCATTTCAATACAATTTCACCCAATTCAATCTCACACAAACCAACTTCCCATCTATTGACTCCATTTGAACATCACGCTGCCTCGGCAAGTCCAGCAGCATAATCATGGACGAGTCGCACTCAGGCCACATTCCTTCTCCCATATGGGATAAGCTACAGTAGTGTGAATACGCACATCTCTAGATTCAGGGGCAGTTTCTTCCCAGCTGTTATCAGGCAACCGAATCATCCTACCACAGCCAGAGACCAGTACCGAACCACTATCTATCTCATTGATGACCCTTGGACTATCCTTGATCAGACTTCGCTGGCTTTCCCTTGCACTAAACGTTATTCCCTCATAATGTATCTACACGCTGTAAATTGTTCAATTGTAATCATGTGTTGTCTTTCTGTTGACTGGTTAGCACGCAACAAAAGCTTTTCACTGTACCTCAGTACACCTGATAACAAACTAAACTGAACTGAACTGAATATCATGGGAATTTTGTTTCCTATCGTAGAATAAGATTCACCCAAGTGTACAATTTATGTCATCTGATATCTTGAGCCCCATATCTAAGGAAGGATGTGCTGGTGATGGGCCCAGATGAGGATTAGGAGAATAATCCTAATCCCAATGAACCCAATGATTGGGTTAATGTGTGATGAGCACAAGGTCATGGGGTATAGGAGTAGAGTTAGGCCATTCGGCCTGTCAAGTCTACTCCGTCATTAAATCATGGCTGATCTATCTCTACCTCCTAACCCCATTCTCCTGCCTTCTCCCCATAACTCCTGACACCCGTACTAATCAAGAGTTCATTTGACAGCACTGGGACCTCATTGAAATGTATCGCATAGTGAAAGAACTGGATCGAATGGATGTGGTGAGGATGTTTCCACTCGTGGGAGAGTCTTGGACCAGAGACCACAGCCTCAGAATAAAATGACATACATTTAGAAAGGAGATGAGAAGGAATTTCTTTAGTCAGAGGGTGGTGAATCTGTGGAATTCATTGCCACAGATGGCTGTGGAGGCCAAGTAAATGGATAATTTAAAGTGGGAGATTGACAGATTCTTGATTAATAGAGATGTCAGGGTTATGGGGAGAAGGCAGGAGAATTGAATGATTCATGATTTGATTTGATTTGATGGGCCAAGTGGCCCAATTCTGCTGCTATCACTTGTGGACATGATTATTTTCCACGTGGACCATTCTGCTGACCTTCTGTGAAGGAAATGTCCCCAGGTACTTCTAAGCTACGTTTCTCTAAACGGAACCAGTCGACTCAGCACTAATTGTGTCATCCATATGCCCATTTCCTAGAACGGGGCTAGATGTTAAAAAATAAACACTAGAGTCAGGAGTTTGCCATAAATGCCATAAATGCCTTTTCATGCCTTTTTTGATGATTTCAGGAAGATAAAGCCTTTTTCACGATTGATTGCCTAAACCAGCCTTTTTTTCCACTAACGTAACTTACAAGAACATTCACACCACCGGGGCGAAACCCGGCTGTAAATGGGTGTTACGTGGTGATTGGAGAGGGGTGCGTGGGAAAGGGTCCAGTCATTGCAGACTGGAGTCATGCAGACTGGAGTAGGTGTGAAGTGGTGATTGGGGAGCAGTAGGTGGGGAAGGAACTAGTCTTTTCAAACTGGCGTCAAGCTGTGAGTAGGTGTGAAGTGTTGGTTGGGGATGGGGTGTGGGGGTACCAGGGTTCAGTTTCTGTTTATCGAACCTGCAGTAGAATTTGTTCAGGTCGTTGGTCAGCTGACGATTGTCCAAGGTGCGGGGGGCTTTCATCTTGTAGCTTGTGATTTCTTGCAAGCCCTTCCACACTGAAGAAGAGTCATTTGCTGAGAACTTGCTCCTCAACTTTTCAGAGTACCCTTCCTTGGCAGCTTTGATTCCTCTTCTCAGCTTTTACTTGGCCTTCCTGTAGAGGTCTGCATCCCCGCTCCTGTAGGGTCTACCCCTGCAAGCGTCAAAATGCCCAAAGTCAAGTCAACGCCTTGTAAAAAACTGAACGATTTGGTGAGAGTGTACAGGAGTGATATATTCTCTACAGACAAATTTGTGCTGTTTTGCAAAGCATGTGAGAAAGCAGTGAATCATGAGAATAAATAATTCGTCTCCCAGCATGTACAGACAGCTAAACTGAAGGTAGGAAATATGCAAGATTGTCTCCTCGCAACATTTACTGCTGGCTCCAGTCGCAATTGTGAGTTTTCGATTGATCTGTGCAACGCATTCATTGATGCTGGAATTCCACTGTGGAAATTGGAAAACAAATCTCTCAGAGGTTTTTTAGGGAAATACACAGAGTCATGATTGCGGAAAAATTATGTTGACAGCAACTTCAACATTGTTGTGCAGACAATTAGAGATGAAGTTGCACACAACAAAATATGGATCTCAATAG
Source organism: Malacoraja senta (assembly GCA_038087875.1). Classification (NCBI taxonomy): domain Eukaryota; kingdom Metazoa; phylum Chordata; class Chondrichthyes; order Rajiformes; family Rajidae; genus Malacoraja; species Malacoraja senta. The sequence continues at coordinate 85,550 of JAXLNO010002064.1, read as the reverse complement.
ACGAGACAACTGATGCTGTGGGGAGATGTTTTGCCAATGTGGTCATCGGTAATCTGGAGGCAGGTCAACCATTAAAGGAGTATTTGTTGACATCGGAAATATTGGAGAAGTCAAACAGCTGAACTATTGTTCAGTTGTTTACATCTTCACTTGCTGTACTTTGTACTGAAAGTTCCTGGCGATGTAGGTAAAGACATACAAGGAAAATGTGTTAGCGAACAAAGATCTTGAAGAAATACAAAACATAGCTAAAGTTCTCAATGGTAGTTGTAATGCACAAAATATCAACATGAATTTAGAGTGTAGCTTGTTTCAGGTATGCACCAGTGACCTTAGCTGGGGTAGAAAGACGTTTTACACAACTGAAGCATATTCTGTCTGACAGACGGCATAGTTTAACACCAGATAATTTGAAAAAATGCTAATAATTATGTGCAACCAGGCAACTTTCGTCATTTAATGTAGTATACCTTTATAATTATCATTTTTAACCGTATTTTGGTGGTGGCAATAAATCCCTTTTCATGCCTTTTTTGTAATTTTATTATGCCTTTTTGCCTGCCTATTTCAGAGATTTTTAACGCCTGAATATCCTGGCTCTACTTAACCACCTAGTTGATGAGTTATAGAGATGAACAGCATAGAAGCAGGCCCTTTGACCCATCTTCTCCATGCCAACTAAGTTGTCATACTGGGCTGGTCCCATTTCCCCGCATTTGGCCCATATCTCTCTAAACCCTCCCTGTCCATGTGCCTGTCCAAATGTATTTAAAATGTTGTTATAGTCCCTCTCTCAACTACCTCCTCAGGCAACTCGTTCCATACACTCACCACCCTTTGAATGAAGTATGTTCACCTATGTTGAGCGTTAAGCTGACTTTAACATCGCGGAGGCCTTAGATCCTTTGCCGGGGGTCACCAGTGTTGGAGCTCCGTCCAGCTCGGCCTGTGGAATTCGGAAGCCGCGGTCTCCGGTAAGAAGCGGCCGATTCGGAAACTCCGAGCCACAGAGTGTGTTCCTCCGTTCCGATGCCGGAGTTTCGATTATTCCGGTGAGAGGGCTTCTACATCGGGCCGTCCGTAGCGGCGACTGCGGAGGGTTCTAAGGCCCCGACCACAGGTGACCAAAGAGGAAGATGAGTGTACTTTATTGCCTTCCCTCACAGTGGGAAACGTTGATTCCGCTGCGTGGGGGTGTTTATGTTAAACTCTAGTATGTATTGTGTTCTTTTTATTTGTATGGCTTTATGGTAACTCAAATCTCACTGTACCGATTGGTGCTTATGACAATAAATGTGAACTTGAACTTGAACGATGAATTAGTCCCAGCCTCAACGACCTCCTCTGGCAACTTGTTCCATACATTCCTTTGTGTGTAAAAGTTACCCCTCGGATTCCGATTAAATCTTTTCCCCTTCACCTTGAACCTGTCCTGCGGTCCTCGATTCCCCTACTCTGGGCAAAAGACTGCGCATCTACCCAATCTATTCTTCTCATGATTTTGTACACCTCTATAAGATTTCCACTCATCCTTCTGCGCTCCATGGAATAGAGTCCCGGCCTACTCAGCCTCTTCCTATACCTCACACCCTCTCGTCCTGGCAACATCCTCGTAAACCTTTGCTGAACCCTTTCAAGCTTGACAATATATTTCCTGTAACACGGTGCCCAGAACTGAACACAATATTCTAAATGCAGTCTCACCAACGTCTTATACAACTGCAACTTGACCTCCCAATTTCTATACTCAATATTCTGACTGATGAAGGCCAAAGTGCCAAAATACTTTTTGAACATCTTATCTACCTGTGACTCGACCTTCAAGGAACCATGCACCTGTACTCCTAGATCCCTCTACTCTACAACACTACCCAGAGGCCTACCATTCTCAATGTGTGCCCAAGTGGCGAGAAGAAAACTGATTCACTAACCGTCTACGCGCGCTGAATGCCTTTGTCATTAACTAGTTGAGATATTATTTTGAGTGTATATCTGGGACATATACTGTTCATAGAAAAAAACGAACTAAAATTGCAGGTATTTAAAACATTCTTTGAACGACTGGAAATAAAAAGAGAACGATTTTCCCCACGAGTAGTGGCATAGGATGGGAACTAGAAGCCGCGGGGGACGGGAGAGGCAGAGAACTCACCGTGCCCAAATAACAACGAGGAGCCATGAACCCTCCGTAGTCGCCGCTACGGACGACCAGATGTACATGCCCTCTCTTCGGGATGATCGAAACTCCGACCTCGGGACGGTCGAACATACTCCGCGGCTTGGTGTGCCCAATCGGACACTTTCTTACCGGAGCCCGCGGCTTCAAGATGTTATAAGCCGTAGGCCGTCGGTTGGAGCTCTTGTCCGGTGATCCCCGACAAGGGATCCCAGGCTCCGGATGCTAACTCCACACCACCACCGCGGCTCGAAGCTCCGCAGACTACAGCCCCATGATGCCAAAGTCACCAGGCCAGCGATCGGAGCTCTCCTTTCTGGCGACCCCGGCAAGGTATTTCCCCGCTCCGCGATGGCACTGACTGATAATGGTTTTCCCCTTTTCTCCCCCGCCACCCACCACATAAGACATACCGAGAGACACTAAAACAAACAATTGGACATACTAAAAAAAACAAATAAAGTCGAAATAACGATGCCGACCTACAGTGCCTCCAACCGACCAATTAGATAGCTATCTAGCTACATAATAATAAAATTGGTGGACAGGTAGCCGGCTAGATAGCTAGATATCTCATCAGCGTGTTAAATAGTTTGATATACAGAAAGCTAACTAGATACGTTGCTGGATAGCTCGATATTAAGATCGTTAAATAGCTCGATATCTAGACAGATATTCTGGAGAATTGTCTCGACCCGAAATGTCATCTATTCCTTCTGTCCAGAGATGCTGCCAGTCCCGCTGAGTTACTGCAACAGTTTGTGTCTATCCAAGATTGATAGCCAGGTAGGTAGGTAGCCAGATAGATAGATAATTCGATAGTTAACATGATAGTTAGGTAGCTAGGTAGCTAGATAGAACGATACCAAGATAGTTACATAGCTGGATAGCCACATAGTTGGTCGCTAGATAGTATAAAATATATCAAGTTAGCTTGATGAATAGAATAATCGGTAGCTAGCTAGCAAGACCTGGTTATCCAGCTGTCCAGATAGCGAACTAGTTAACTTCATGGTAAAATTGGTAATTCGCTTCATAGCTAGATTGCTCACCAGGTAGGTAGATAGCTAGAGAGCTAGATATCTAGATAGATAGCTGGCTATCTATAGCTGGGTAGTTCGATGTATTGGTAGTCATATTGCTGGATATCCGGAGATGATACCCAGGTGCCTAGATAGCCAGGTATTCAGACCTCCATAATATGAAGCTAGGTGGCTGGTTAAGTTGATAGCCAGATGTATAGTCCGAAAGCTAGATTGCCCGCTAGCCAAATAGGTATATAGGTAGACGATACCCCGACGTGGCGTCGAAGGACGAGACGCCGAAGCGAAGAATTGGAAACGAAAAAAACGATTGGAAATAATCCAAAAAGCCAAATAACTGAAAGCTTACGAAGCCGAAAAGCCAAATAGCCGCAAGCGTACAAGCCGAAAAGCCAACTAACCGAAAGGGTGGGACGGCTAAAAGCCAACTAACCGAAAGGACGGGACGCCAAAAAGCCAACTACCCGAAAGGGCGGGACGCCTAAAAGCGAACTCACCGAAAGGCCGCAATACTGAAACGCTAAATCACCGAAAGGCCCATAACGCCTAGAAGCCAACGCTTCTAAATGCCGCAATGCCGAATAGCCAAATAACGGAATGACGTCGCCGGGAGGGCGGAACTTGTCAGCAATTGATCCAGACCCCCGCGTCCTTCAAATCACTGGCCGGGGGAGACGTGAGGTGGGCCCACACAAGCCATAGGTGACTGGGCACTCTGAACCCGGGAACCAAGGTGTAAGCGGCCGAATGAGCGCGTCCCGGGGACAGCCCCAACTCTCCCACGGCCACGGCCGCCCTCCGCCTCGTCTCGCCCATGCGGCCGCGCTGTGGCGGGCTGTGGGTTGGCAGCATACACACACAGGTGGCCGGGTGGAGCAGAGTTGGGTACAGTCTGGTCCCTGCGCCCACCCAGTGTCACTGACCGCGATGCACCACCACCGGACCCCTGACGCGCACATGGGGCGATCACCCCACTGGCTGCGGGGACAGACGGCAATGGTCTCAACCCGAAACGTCGCCGATTCCTTCTCTCCATAGATGCTGCCTCACCCGCTGAGTTTATCCAGCATTTGTTGTCAACTTTCGATGTTTCCAGCATCTGCAGTTCCTTCCTGAACATTTAGTGTCATCTTATTTGGTGTCGGCTGCAATCTTACTAATCGTGCTTCGTTTAAGGATACTTTCCTGTACACGTTTGACAAATTCCACCTCATCTATGTCCTTTGCCCTAGGGCCGTCGCGGTCTTTATTTGGGAAAGTTTTTATCCCCCTACTCTGACAATACTGTTAGTCTCAAAGCTGCCTCCCATCTCCGGATATATATTTGTTCTTCTAATGCTCGTGGCCTTCTTGCAGCCCTATATTACACCTACAACAAGACAAATATTTCCCTTTTTTCGTAGCTCCGATTATAGTGGCCGATTGGACGAACCGTTAGTAATGGCATCTCCAGCACTTGCTATGAAGTTCTCCTTCATCGGAAAGACAATTCCCAACCCGCACCTGTATCCTTGTCCAGGGGACTCCACATTTTTCAGCATGAGGGCCACATTATATATTTTGCACAACGTGTCAATTTCTGTCCCTCTCTCTCTCAGGGTAGAGAGAGAGGGACAGATAGAGAGAGGGGGGCAGCGAGAGAGAGGCAGAGAGAGAGGGGGGCAGAGTGAAAGGCAGAGATAGGGCAGGAAGAGAGGGGAGAGTGGTGAGAGAGATAGAGAGGGGGAGAGGGAGAGCGGAGAGGGACAGAGAGAGGGAGAGACAAGGGGGGAGAGGGAGCGGAAAAGAGAGAGAGGGTAGAGAGAGAGAGAGAGAGAGAGAGAGAGAGAGAGAGAGAGAGAGAGAGAGAGAGAGAGACAGAGAGAGAGAGAGAGAGAGAGAGAGAGAGAGAGAGAGAGAGAGAGGTGGGGGGAGAGGGGTCAGAGAGGAACGATCGCACACTGTAACGCGCCGCCGACCCATTCTGACAGCAGCAGCCGAACAACCACACCCCCCCCCCCACGCCGATTCCACCGAAATTCTACTTCACGGCGGCCTTGTGATTTCTCGGCTCTGACAGTTCGAGGGATCTATCCGGTAACAACACTAAGAGCAGCTCCGACCGCCGTGCCCCCGACTCGAATCGACGCCTAACCGACACACGCTCAGTCCTGCGCTGTGCTTGGTACGGGCCGGATTAAATCTCGTGGCGGGCCGGATGTGGCCCGATGGCCGTAGTTTGGAGATCCCTGCCCTTGAGTATCAACATATTAGTCCTGTCCCTTCCGCAGCCAGATTATCATTACGGCCACAACGTACCACTCAACTAACCTACCCACGCTCTGATTTCATCCGCCTGACCCGCCAGGCTTCTTGCATTAAAATAAAAGTAACTTAATCCTGCCTCGTTCCTTACCGAGCGTCGGCACATCCTCTCGACTGAACTTGCTTCCATCTCCTTCCATAACATCTTCCAGCTTCTCAGCTGCCCTACTCCTGCATTGGATCCCGTCCCCCTTACAATCTAATCCCTAAGCTTTCCACTCACTCCACCAACCTGCCAAAAAGATCGCCGTCCCCTGCATCAACCTATCTCTTACTAGGATTTATCCCGACCCAGTTACCCTATCCCCCCCCTCCACTCGTATCGGTCTGAAGAATGGTCTCAATCCTAAACGTCGTCTGTCCTTTCCCTCCCCAGATGCTGCCTGAGCCGTTGAGTTCCTCCAGCACTTTGCGTTTTACTCGGGATTCCAGCGTCTGCAGTTCCCTGTGCATTTGACTGCACATCCACAGATTAACCGGTATTTTGTGATTTCCGGAGAGGGATGCAGCACGGCAACAGGTCCCTCGGCTGCGAGTGTCTACCTTCGAAAACCACCATCTCCAGCTCCTTCCTACTCTCTTTTACCAACAGATGGGCAATCTAGAACCACGGGGCATAGGTTCATTTGTGTTAGGAGCAGGATTGGTCATTCGGCTCATCAAGTCGACTCCGCCATTAAATCGTGGCTGATCTATCTATCCCTCCTAAAGCTATTCTCCTACCTTCTCCCCATAACCACTGTCACCGGTATTAATAAATAATCTGTCTATCTCTGCCTTAAACATATCCCTTAACATGGCCTCCGCATCCTTCTGTGGCAAAGATCTCTACAGATTTACCGCCCTTGGACGAAAGAAATTGCTCCTCATCTCCATCCTAAAGTAACATCCCTTAATTCTGAGGCTATAACCCCTGGTCCTAGGCTCTCCCACTGGTGGAAACATCCTCTCCATATGCACTCTATCCAAGCCTTTCACTATTCTGTACGTTTCAATGAGGTCCCCCCTTCATTCTCCTAAACTCCAGTGAGTGCAGGCACAGTGCTGTCAAACGCTCATAATATGTTAACCCACACATTCCAGGGGTTATTCTTGTAAACAATAACATGGGTTTTAAGACGAGAGGGGAAAGGTTTAGAAGGAACCTGAGGGGCAACCTTTTAACTCAGGGAACGGTTGGTATATGGAACGTGTTGCCAGGGGATGTGGTTGGGACAGGTACAGTATCAACATTTCAAATAAATTGGACAGGTGTATGGATGATAAATGATTAGACGGAATGTTTAGAGTGATGTGGGCCAAGCCCAAAAAATGGGACTAGCTTAGATGGGGCCTAGTAGACAGCATGGATGAGTTGGACCAAAGGGCCTATATCCCAGAGCCATGATTCTATAACTCCATGTCTATGACACACAACAGGTCAGGTAGGTACTATAACAACATTTAAGAAGAGGGCGGCACGTCTTACAGCGGCAAAGAGCCAGGTTCAATCCTGACTAAGCGTGCTGTCTGTATGGAGTTTGTATGTTCTCCCTGTGACCACATGGGTTTTCTCCGTGTGCTCTGGTTTCCTCCAACACACCAAAGACGTACAGGTTTGTAGATGAATTGGCTTTGATCAAATTGTAAATTGGCACTACTGTCTGTAGGGTAGTGCTAGTGTACGGGGTGGCCACTGGTTGGTGCACCAAAGGGCCTGTTTCCACGCTGTATTACTCAAGTCTCAAGTCTAAGAAACTTTTGGACAGTTACATGGATAGGAAGGGTTTAGAAGATATTGGCCAAAAATGAGCAAATCTCCAATGGATGGCGCCAGCAATGGCTGCATCGCCAACAGTCTGATGGTCCCTTCTTTCTTTGTTGTTTTAATAATATGTGTTAATGTATGTTTTAATGTTCTTTAGCTTTTTTATGTAGGGGGCGGGGGGTGGGGTTGCTGAGCAAAACTTTTTAAAATCTCTTACCACGACGGAGATGCGACATACCGTATATCGGTCCGCACTGCGGCCTAACGTCGAGGTGTGTGCTGGAGACCGACCTCGGAGCTCCAACCGCGGGAGCCTGCAGCAGTTTACATCAAGGAGCTCGAGGTCTCTGGTTAGAGACTGACTTCGACAGCTCTAAGCCTCAGGGGCTTCGATCGCCCAGACGTGGGGGTTTCGTTCGCCCGAACGCGGGGACGTCGACCGCCGCGACGGGTAGGTTCGACTGCCCCAACCGCGGGAGAAGGCAGGCACAAGTTATTGATTTGGGAAGATCAGCCATGATCAAAATGAATGGCGGTGCTGGCTCGAAGGGCCGAATGGCCTCCTCCAGCACCTATGTTCTATGTTTCTAGAATAAAGAGAGAAGAAGTTTGAACTTTATTACCTTCCATCACAGTGATGAATGTGGGCAATCCGCTGTGGTGGATGGTTATATTAACGTTTATGTAGTTGTATGTATTGTGCTTTTTTATTATGGCTGTATGGAAATACGGATATCACTGTACCTTAATTGGTACACGGACAATAAAAAACCTTTGAAACATTTGAATTGGGACTAGTAGTGGTGGGCATATTGGTCAGCATGGGCTAGTTGGGCCGATGGGTCTGATTCCACACTCTATGACACCCACTATTGCATGCACCCTACAACAAGTGATGGCTTATGTGTCCCTGGACTGCTCAGTCTGGTTAACTGTCGCTTTTACATTTGATCGCTTTGTGGCCATTTGTTGCCAGGACTTCAAGACTATGTATTGCACGGTTAGAATCGCCAGGGTAGCGATAGCAACAGTGTTTGTTGTGAGTTCAATACGGAATATCCCCTACTACTTTACATTTTATTCTGTGTATATAAACCTGCCCATTGGATGTATCAACAAGCCGGAATATTTTTCCCACCCTGGATGGATTGCTTTCTCTTGGATTCACAACATTTTAACCCCTCTGCTTCCGTTTTTCGTAATTGTGTCGCTTAATATCCTGACGGTGAGATCGATCGTGGTGGCGAGCCGAGCCCGCAGGAAGCTCCGCGCTCACGTCAGTGGCGAGAAACAGGAGGACCCGGAGTTGGAGAGTCGAAGGAAATCGATCATTTTACTCTTCTGCGTGTCCGGCAGTTTCATCCTCCTGTGGCTGACGCACGTGATTACCTTCATTTATACGCATATTGCCAACATGCACTATGTCCCACACTGGGCTCATCCTTTGTCAATGGCAAAAGCAGCCGGGGAGATGCTTAAAATTCTCAGTACGTGCACGAACACGTTTATTTATGTGGTGACTCAGTCTAGGGTCAGAGACGAACTGAAGAATGCAATCAAGTATCCCTTCACAATGTGTCTTAAGCTTGTTAGAAAATGAAATAGATTTAAGAATTGTGTAACTGTTAATGAAGGGGGTAACGGGGTAACCGTAGCAGCAGCGTCTATTAATATTTCAGATAAAGACACACTGGTGGGTTTGGGAATGTTGCAATGAGGTAGTCATGGTGAATGTTTCGAACAACTGTCTCGGGACTGATACAATGAGAGCTGATTGCCGGAGCAAGGAGTAAAGGGAATGAATGAGACCAACTCTGAGTATTTCTGGACCGGGCTCCCTATAATGTTACACAGGAAAGGACCGAGCGCCCCCTGCTGACCGGTTGTATCATGATCCTAAAATCGGCTAGAGGACTTCAATAAAACTAGTGATGGATTTGTATGTTATGGATCGTATGCAAATCAGAATAATTTGACCTATTTACAATTAAATGTATTTTTACCGCATTTTGCATGTGATGTGTTGATGTACACCTTTGCTGCAAATTGCTCTGTCCGACAAAGCCTGCTGGATCTCCACTTGCCAACCAGTTAAACTCCCCTTCACGAGGTGGGAGATTTCAACCTTCACGTGGTCCACCCTGTGTCGACAAATGCAATCAACCCGACGTGCACAAATAAAAGATCAAATAGAACTAGTTGGTCGACAACTTTAGGCTGTGCACGCAAAAATAAGTAGACACCCCTTCACATTCCCATCCCGACCTGTCTGTCGTGAGTCTCACCGTTTGCCATAGTGAAGCCGCTCGTAACTGCAGGAAAAAAACACCTCATTCTTCCATTTGGGTAGCTTGTAACCCAACGGTATTAACTTTAAGTTCGAGTCATGAAGCCATACAGCAGGGGAACGGTCTGTAAAGACTCGTTAAACACATAGTCTTCACTCTTAGTTTATTGCATGCACTGTAGTCGTATACACACATATTGCCCTAGCTGTTCGTGGTCCATTACCGGAGCTAGAGAGCGAGCTAGGGGTGGGAAGGTTGCAATTATACTGAAGATAATGGGGAGTGGTTAGTAGTGGTGAGGTCATTATGTTAAAGGAACATGCACGGCTATACATCCTTCCCCTTGAAAAGGGAAACATTACAATGATGACAGCGAGACCACGAACCACACGCTAGACACAAACCCGCGCGTACATCGTCATGAAAAACTTGAACCATTCAAGCAAACTCCCCGTAACGTTCAGGCGGCTTGACCAGACGCCCCGGAGCGGGTACGCAGCCCGCCTTCCCCCCCCCCCCCTCCGAAGGAAGAGCAGGAGCCGGAGCAGGAGTGGCGATAGGGGATCCGAGAGGAGAATGAGCAGGAGAGGGAGGACGAGGAGACCGGGGAGGAGAAACGGGCCCCGCAACGGGCACGCGAGCGGGAGAGGTCTGATGGGGGGGGGGCAGGAGGAGCAGCGGGAGAACGGGGCACCAAGGGTCGCGAGGGCAGAGTCCTGGGCATGGGAGGAGCGGTAGGCAACGAGGTGGCAACCGGGGGAGCAAAAGGGGCTGCGGGAGGCGGAGCGGGCTCGTTGACCGGCAGCAAATGCTGGCGGGACCGGCGGTAGATGGTGCCCTCGTAGTCAACCAGGTAAGAGCGCGGAGAGTCCGCAAAGTCGATGACAACAGCCAAGCGGCGGTGTCCGGAGGGGGACTGCATCCGGACGACCTGGCCCTTGAAGAGGGGCTGAAGGGGACGGCACGATTTGTCGTGGGAGCGCTTCTGGACGACCTGTTTCTGGGTAATGCGCTCCCGGACAGCAGCAGGGCTGCGGACTGCGGGCTGTAGGGATCGCTGGGAGACAGGGATGGGAGGGCGAGTGGTGCGGGACATGAGCCGTTGAGCGGGTGAGCCCATGGCAGGGTCGCGACAAATATTTCGGAGATTCAGTAGAGCCAGATAAAAATCAGAATGCGAAAGTCTACAATGTTCCAGCAGCTCCTTGGCACTGCGGACGGCGCGCTCAGCAAGGCCGTTGCTCTGCGGGTATTCAGGGCTGCTGGTGATGTGGCGAAAGTTGTAGGCGGCGGCGAAGGCGCGGAACTCAGCACTCGAGAACTGGCCCCCGTTGTCAGACTGCACAGTCACAGGAAGGCCAAAGGTAGCAAAGAGGCGTTGAAGCTTTCCAATGACCGCAGCAGAAGTGAGGGAGCGCACACGCTCAATCTCGAACCAGCTGGAGTAGGAGTCGACAAGGACCAGGAAATGTTTGCCACGCCACTCAAATATGTCCGTAGCGACCGCCATCCACGCCAGGTCGGGGGCAGGCTGTTGCAGGAGTGGCTGGCGTTGCTGGTGTGGAGAGAGGGTATTGCAGGTTGAGCAGGCAGAGACCCTCTCCCGGATGTCCTGTGCCATGCCGGGCCAATAAAACTGGCTCTGGGCCTGGGACAGGGTGGCATCGGCACCGGGATGGCCGCTGTGGGCGGTTTGGAAATAGTGGTCCCGCAGCGCAGCAGGCACCACAACCTTGTGGCCCTTCACCACCACGCCGGCATGCAGCACAAGATCATCCCGGACTAGGAAGTAGGGCGCAGCACCAGCCGGCAAGGGTGAGCGACGGTCAGGCCAGCCACGACGGATGACGTCTATAAGCTGTTGCAGGGCAGGATCATTGGCAGTGTGGTGAATCAGGGACTGCATCTGCTGGGAAGGCACGAAGTTGACGTTTAGCACCATCAGGTCGGATGACTCGTACGGGTGGCGGGCTGTAGAAGCCAGCGGTGCGCGGGACAGCGTGTCGGCCACAAACATGTCCTTGCCCTTTCGGTACACGATTTGAAACGTGAAGCGTTGGAGTTGCAGCATCATACGCTGCAAATACGCTGCAAACGGGAAGAGGCCACGTGGATCGGTTTGTTCAAGATCGTGACCAGCGGCTGGTGGTCGGTTTCAATAGTGAAAGTGTTACCCAGAATGTAGTGCTTGAACTTCGAGCAGGCAAACACCACGGCAAGGAGCTCCTTCTCGATCTGAGCGTAGCGTTGCTCGGTAGGAGTCATAGTGCGGGAGGCGTAGGAGACAGGTAGTTGCAGGCGGTCGTGGATTTGCAGGCAGGCGGCACCGAGACCGAAACTTGAGGCATCGCAGGTGAGGACGATGGAGCGCTTTAAGTCGAAGAACTTGAGAGTGGGGGTGCGAACCAGCCGGGATTTCAAGTCATCGAAGGCTGCCTGATGCAGCGGGTACCAAACCCAGTCAGTGTCCTTCTTGGTCAGTTCCCTCAGGGGCGCACTCAGCTCGCTGCGGTCGGGAATGAATTTCCCCAGGTAGTTCGCCATGCCCAAGAAGCGCTGCAGGCTGGGCACGTTGACCGGAGCTGGCATCCCAGAGACCGCAGCTGTCTTCTGCGGGTCTGGTTTCAGACCCTCAGCCGTAAAAACGTGGCCCACGTAGGTGACCTCCGGGACGCGGAAGCGGCACTTCTTGGGGTTCAGTTTGAGGTTGATCTCCCGAGCCCGATCCAGGACTTGGCGGAGGTGGAGGTCGTGCTCAGCGACGTCCCTCCCGTACACCAAGATGTCATCGACAATGATAGCACACGGCAGACCTGCAAATAGCTGTTCCATGGTGCGCTGCAAAACCTCGCTGGCAGAATTGATCCCGAAAGGCATGCGGAGGAAACGGAACCTGCCGAAAGGTGTACCAAACGTGGTCAAGAAAGATGAACGTTCATCCAGCGGAATCTGCCAGAAAGAGTTCTTGGCATCGAGGACAGAGAATACGGTGGCTGGGCCAACCTTTGCAGCGACATCCTCCACCGTTCGCATGGGGTAGTGCGGGCGCTTGATGGCAAGGTTGAGGTCCTTGGGGTTTATACAGATCCGAATCTCACTCTTGTCCTTCTTAGCAGCAACGACCATGGTGGAAACCCACCGGGTGGCATCCCTCACCTCCTTGATGATGCCCAAGGCCACCATATGGCGCAGAGTCGACTCCACCCTGTCCTTCATAGCAAAGGAGACACGGTGAGCCGGGCGGACTAGCGGGTGGACCTCCGGGTCCACCTCGATTTCGTACTTGCAGGGTAGTTTGCCCAATACATCGTCAAAACGGTCGGGGTATTCGCACATGGGATCCATGGGGGTCTGCACCAGGTGGATGTCGTGGTGGAAGGAAACCAAACCGAGGTCCTGGCACGCACTGGCGCCCAACAGAGTAACATTCTCAGATTCCAGCAGGAGGAAAGAGAGGGGCCGAGAGGCCTTCAGAACTGTGCAGATGAGGGT
>JAXLNO010002064.1:0-67500 GCA_038087875.1 Malacoraja senta | reverse complement strand
TTTTAGATTGCCCGGCGGGAATTTAGGTGGCCATTGGCAACTGGGCAACCGTTAATTTGAGCCCTGTACATTTTCCTATCTAACCCAAATCAAGACTCCCTTGGAGAGAAAATATAATTGCTCTAAAACCTACGTTAATTTTGCTATCTCACGAAAGTTAATCCCCCTTTCCCTCTACACCTCCTCTTCCCCCCTCCCTCTTCCCCTCCACCTCTCGCAACCTCCCCTATCTCTCTCTCCCCTCCCTTCCTCCCCTTCCCTTCTCTCTCTCTCTCCCTCTCTCCCCCTCTCACATTGCTCCCTCTCTCACGTTCCACCCCTCTCTCCCTCCCACGTGGGAGGGTCCGCGCCCAGGCGGTAAGCGAGGGCCCGTGGCTGGGGGGGAGGCGTAGAGCCAGCGGGGGGTCGTGGTCCTGGCGGTGGGGAGGCGAGGGCCCGCGCCGGGGGGAAGGTGTGGGCACAGCAGGGGGGAGGCGAGGGCCCGCGGCTGGGGGGGGGTGAAGTCGGGGAGCGAGGCGAGCAGCCGGCGGGGGGAACGTGACGTGGGTCCGGCGGCGGGGGGGAGGCGGGGACCAGGCTGAAGCGGCGCCTGGTGTCGGGTCACGGCCGCTGCCAGGACTGGGTTCGGAATCAGTCATTCCCGCTCCCGCCCGGCGACGGGAGAACGGTATCCCCGGACCTCCCGCAGCGGACCCGCTCCCTGGATACCAGCCGACCGGCGGCCACGCTTCGACGCCGCAGATGGAGGGATGGATCGGGCGGGCAGACACCGCAGCCCCCCGCGGGCCCGGAGAAGCCGGCCTTCTTTTTTTCCAAATCGTCCCGCGGGACGGAACCATAATTTCCCGAATTTCGGGTAATTACCTTTAAAGTGGAAACAATGATTACCTCAATTTTTTTAAATCTGGATTTATTTTGCACTGTAAAAACAGGGGGTGCGATCGCACCCATTGCACCCCTCCTCCCCTCCCCCCCACCTTCGGACGGCCATGCACGCGGAAATTGGAGGAACAGCACCTCATATTTCGCTTGGGCAGCTTACAGTCCAGCGGTATGAATATTGATTTCTCCTAACTTCATGTCACTTTTGCACCCACTCTCTCTCCGTCCCTCCCCCACCCTGGTCATCCCACTAGTTTCGCAGTCGTCCTGCTGAGTTTCATTCTTTGTATCCACTCGTCATCCCCTTCTCCACAGCCAACAATGGACCATTGTGGGCTCCACCTTCCCTGGATCATCGCTGCTTGTTGTGATTTGTTCTTCATTCCTCTCATTCGTTTGTTCTTTGTACCTTCTCATATCTCCACTTTACCTCTCCCCTCATTCTCAGTATGAAGAAGGGTTTCAACCTGAAACGCCACCTATTCCATTCCCATAGAGATGCTGCCTGACCCGCTGAGTTACTCCAACATTTTGTGTCGATCTACAGTTTGATAAAGACAATGTTGTCCAAGTATCTTCCTAATCACCTCTCCCACAGGTTCTACCACCTTCACTGATTAGCGACCAAACACACCATGAGCTTCTCCACATCTTGCCTTCAACAAGAAATGCCTTAAATGTCCAATGAGCCCACATCCGACAACATTGATGACAAATTCTATCCTTGCCAAACATGAGAAGCATTAAGAATTTTTATTTTATTTTAAAGGAACTTTTGAAACATCATGCTGTCATTTCAAGACAATTTCACCCAATTCAATCTCACACAAACCAACCTCCCATCTATTGATTCCATTTATACCTCACGCTGCCTCGGCAAGGCCAGCAGCATAATCATGGATGAGTCGCACTCTGGCCACATTCCTTCTCCCATCTGGGATAAGGTAAAGGAGTGTGAATACGCACATCTCCAGATTCAGCGGTAGTTTCTTCCCAGCTGTTATCAGGCAACCGAATCATCCTACCACAGCCAGAGACCAGTACCGAACCACTATCTACCTCATTGGTGACCCTTGGACTACCCTTGATCAGACTTCGCTGGCTTTCCCTTGCACTAAACGTTATTCCCTCATAATGTGTCTACACGCTGTAAATTGTTCAATTGTAATTATGTGTTGTCTTTCTGTTGACTGGTTAGCACGCAACAAAAGCGTTTCACTGTACCTCAGTACACGTGATAACAAACTAAACTGAACTGAACTGAAAATCATGGGAATTCATTTCCTATCCTAGAATAAGATTCACCCAAGTGTACAGTTTATGTCATCTGATATCTTGAGCCCCATATCTAAGGAAGGATGTGCTGGTGATGGGCCCAGAGGAGGATTAGGAGAATAATCCTAATCCCAATGAACCCAATGATTGGGTTAATGTGTGATGAGCGCAAGGTCATGGGGTATAGGAGTAGCGTTAGGCCATTCGGCCTGTCAAGTCTACTACGTCATTCAATCATGGCTGATCTATCTCTACCTCCTAACCCCATTCTCCTGCCTGCTCCCCATAACTCCTGACACCAGTACTAATCAAGAGTCCATTTGATAGCACTGGGACCTCATTGAAATGTATCGCATAGTGAAAGACCTGGATAGAAAGGATGTGGAGAGGATGTTTCCACTCGTGGGAGAGTCTCGGTCCAGAGACCACAGCCTCAGAATAAAATGACATCCCTTTAGAAAGGAGATGAGAAAGAATTTCTTTATTCAGAGGGTGGTGAATCTGTGGAATTCATGCCACAGATGGCTGTGGAGGCCAAGTTAATGGATAATTTAAAGTGGGAGATTGACAGATTCTTGATTAATAGAGATGTCAGGGTTATGGGGAGAAGGCAGGAGAATTGAATCATTCATGATTTGATTTGATTTGATGGGCAAAGTGGCCCAATTCTGCTGCTATCACTTGTGGACATGATTAATTTCCACGTGGACCATTCTGCTGACCTTCTGTGAAGGAAAATGTCCCCAGGTACTTCTAAGCTACGTTTCTCTAAACGGAACCAGTCGACTCAGCACTAATTGTGTCATCCATATGCCCATTTCCTAGAACGGGGCTAGATGTTAAAAAATAAACACTAGAGTCAGGAGTTTGCCATAAATGCCATAAACGCCTTTTCATGCCTTTTTTGATGATTTCAGGAAGATAAAGCCTTTGTCACGATTGATTGCCTAAATCAGCCTTTTTTTCCACTAACGTAACTTACAAGAACATTTACACCACCGGGGCGAAACCCGGCTGTAAATGGGTGTTACGTGGTGATTGGAGAGGGGTGCGTGGGAAAGGGTCCAGTCATTGCAGACTGGAGTCATGCTTTAAGTAGGTGTGAAGTGGTGATTGGGGAGGAATAGGTGGGGAAGGATCTAGTCTTTTCAAACTGGCGTCAAGCTGTGAGTAGGTGTGAAGTGTTGGTTGGGGATGGGGTGTGGGGGTACCAGGGTTCAGTTTCTGTTTATCGAACCTGCAGTAGAATTTGTTCAGGTCGTTGGTCAGCTGACGATTGTCCAAGGTGTGGGGGGTTTTCATCTTGTAGCTTGTGATTTCTTGCAAGCCCTTCCACACTGAAGAAGAGTCATTTGCTGAGAACTTGCTCCTCAACTTTTCAGAGTACCTTTCCTTGGCAGCTTTGATTCCTCTTCTCAGCTTTTACTTGGCCTGCCTGTAGAGGTCTGCATCCCCGCTCCTGTAGGGTCTACCCCTGCAAGCGTCAAAATGCCCAAAGTCAAGTCAACGCCTTGTAAAAAACTGAACGATTTGGTGAGTGTACAGGAGTGATATATTCTCTACAGACAAATTTGTGCTGTTTTGCAAAGCATGTGAGAAAGCAGTGAATCATGAGAATAAATAATTCGTCTCCCAGCATGTACAGACAGCTAAACTGAAGGTAGGAAATATGCAAGATTGTCTCCTCGCAACATTTACTGCTGGCTCCAGTCGCAATTGTGAGTTTTCGAGTGATCTGTGCAACGCATTCATTGGTGCTGGAATTCCACTGTGGAAATTGGAAAACAAATCTCTCAGAGGTTTTTTAGGGAAATACACAGAGTCGTGATTGCGGAAAAATTATGTTGACAGCAACTTCAACATTGTTGTGCAGAAAATTAGAGATGAAGTTGCACACAACAAAATATGGCTCTCAATAGACGAGACAACTGATGCTGTGGAGAGATGTTTTGCCAATGTGGTCATCGGTAATCTGGAGGCAGGTCAACCATTAAAGGAGTATTTGTTGACATCGGAAGTATTGGAGAAGTCAAACAGCTGATCTATTGTTCAGTTGTTTACATCTTCACTTGCTGTACTTTGTACTGAAAGTTCCTGGCGATGTAGGTAAAGACATACAAGGAAAATGTGTTAGCGAACAAAGATCTTGAAGAAATACAAAACATAGCTAAAGTTCTCAATGGTAGTTGTAATGCACAAAATATCAACATGAATGTAGAGTCTGTAGCTTGTTTCAGGTATGCACCAGTGACCTTAGCTGGGGTAGAAAGACGTTTTTCACAACTGAAGCATATTCTGTCTGACAGCGGCATAGTTTAACACCAGATAATTTGAAAAATGCTAGTAATTATGTGCAACCAGGCAACTTTCGTCATTTAATGTAGTATACCTTTATAATTATCATTTTTAACAATATTTTGGTGGTGGAAATAAATCCCTTTTCATGCCTTTTTTGTAATTTTATTATGCCTTTTTGCCTGCCTATTTCAGAGATTTTTAACGCCTAAATATCCTGGTTCTACTTAACCACCTAGTTGATGAGTTATAGAGATGAACAGCATAGAAGCAGGCCCTTTGACCCATCTTCTCCATGCCAACTAAGATGTCATACTGGGCTGGTCCCATTTCCCTGCATTTGGCCCATACCTCTCTAAACCCTCCCTGTCCATGTGCCTGTCCAAATGTATTTAAAATGTTGTTATAGTCCCTCTCTCAACTACCTCCTCTGGCAGCTCGTTCCATACACTCACCACCCTTTGAATGAAGTATGTTCACCTATGTTGAGCGTTAAGCTGACTTTAACATCGCGGAGGCCTTGGATCCTTTGCCGGGGATCACCAGTGTTGGAGCTCCGTCCAGCTCGGCCTGTGGAATTCGGAAGCCGCGGTCTCCGGTAAGAAGCGGCCGATTCGGAAACTCCGAGCCACAGAGTGTGTTCCTCCGTTCCGATGCCGGAGTTTCGATTATTCCGGCGAGAGGGCTTGTACATCGGGCCGTCCGTAGCGGCGACTGCGGAGGGTTCTAAGGCCCCGACCACGGGTGACCAAAGAGGAAGATGAGTGTACTTTATTGCCTTCCCTCACAGTGGGAAACGTTGATTCCGCTGCGTGGGGGTGTTTATGTTAAACTCTAGTATGTATTGTGTTCTTTTTATTTGTATGGCTGTATGGTAACTCAAATCTCACTGTACCGATTGGTGCTTATGACAATAAATGTGAACTTGAACTTGAACGATGGGATAGTCCCGGCCTCAACTACCTCCTCTGGCAACTTGTTCCATACATTCCTTTGTGTGTAAAAGTTACCCCTCGGATTCCTATTAAATCTTTTCCCCTTCACCTTGAACCTGTCCTGCGGTCCTCGATTCCCCTACTCTGGGCAAAAGACTGCGCATCTACCCAATCTATTCTTCTCATGATTGTGTACACCTCTATAAGATTTCCCCTCATCCTCCTGCGCTCCATGGAATAGAGTCCCGGCCTCCTCAGCCTCTTCCTACACCTCACACCCTCTAGTCCTGGCAACATCCTCGTAAATCTTTGCTGAACCCTTTCAAGCTTCACAATATATTTCCTATAACACGGTGCCCAGAACTGAACACAATATTCTAAGTGCAGTCTCACCAACGTCTTATACAACTGCAACATGACCTCCCAATTTCTATACTCAATATTCTGACTGATGAAGGCCAAAGTGCCAAAATATTTTTGAACATCTTATCTACCTGCGACTCGACCTTCAAGCAACCGTGCACCTGTACTCCTAGATCCCTCTACTCTACAACACTACCCAGAGGCCTACCATTCTCAATGTGTGCCCAAGTGGCGAGAAGAAAACTGATTCACTAACCGTCTACGCGCGCTGAATGCCTTTGTGATTAACTAGTTGAGATATTATTTTGAGTATATATCTGGGACATATACTGTTCATAGAAAAAAACGAACTAAAATTGCAGGTATTTAAAACATTCTTTGAACGACTGGAAATAAAAAGAGAACGATTTTCCCCACGAGTAGTGGCATAGGATGGGAACTAGAAGCCGCGGGGGACGGGAGAGGCAGAGAACTCACCGTGCCCAAATAACAACGAGGAGCCATGAACCCTCCGTAGTCGCCGCTACGGACGACCAGATGTACATGCCCTCTCTTCGGGATGATCGAAACTCCGACCTCGGGACGGTCGAACATACTCCGCGGCTTGGTGTGCCCAAATCGGACACTTTCTTACCGGAGCCCGCGGCTTCAAGATGTTATAAGCCGTAGGCCGTCGGTTGGAGCTCTTGTCCGGTGATCCCCGACAAGGGATCCCAGGCTCCGGATGCTAACTCCACACCACCCCCGCGGCTCGAAGCTCCGCAGACTACAGCCCCATGATGCCAAAGTCACCAGGCCAGCGATCGGAGCTCTCCTTTCTGGCGACCCCGGCAAGGTATTTCCCCACTCCGCGATGGCAGTGACTGATAATGGTTTTTCCCTTTTCTCCCCCGCCACCCACCACATAAGACATACCGAGAGACACTAAAACAAACAATTGGACATACGAAAAAAAACAAATAAAGTCGAAATAACGATGCCGACCTACAGTGCCTCCAACCGACCAATTAGATAGCTATCTAGCTACATAATAATAAAATTGGTGGACAGGTAGCCGGCTAGATAGCTAGATATCTCATCAGCGTGTTAAATAGTTTGATATACAGAAAGCTAACTAGATACGTTGCTGGATAGCTCGATATCTAGACAGATATTCTGGAGAATTGTCTCGACCCGAAATGTCATCTATTCCTTCTGTCCAGAGATGCTGCCAGTCCCGCTGAGTTACTGCAACAGTTTGTGTCTATCCAAGATTGATAGCCAGGTAGGTAGGTAGCCAGATAGATAGATAATTCGATAGTTAACATGATAGTTAGGTAGCTAGGTAGCTAGATAGAACGATACCAAGATAGTTACATAGCTGGATAGCCACATAGTTGGTCGCTAGATAGTATAAAATATATCAAGTTAGCTTGATGAATAGAATAATCGGTAGCTAGCTAGCAAGACCTGGTTATCCAGCTGTCCAGATAGCGAACTAGTTAACTTCATGGTAAAATTGGTAATTCGCTTTATAGCTAGATTGCTCACCAGCTAGGTAGATAGCTAGAGAGCTAGATATCTAGATAGATAGCTGGCTATCTATAGCTGGGTAGTTCGATGTATAGGTAGTCATATTGCTGGATATCCGGAGATGATACCCAGGTGCCTAGATAGCCAGGTATTCAGACCTCCATAATATGAAGCTAGGTGGCTGGTTAAGTTGATAGCCAGATGTATAGTCCGAAAGCTAGATTGCCCGCTAGCCAAATAGGTATATAGGCAGACGATACCCCGACGTGGCGTCGAAGGACGAGACGCCGAAGCGAAGAATTGGAAACGAAAAAAACGATTGGAAATACTCCAAAAAGCCAAATAACTGAAAGCTTACGAAGCCGAAAAGCCAAATAGCCGCAAGCGTACAAGCCGAAAAGCCAACTAACCGAAAGGGTGGGACGGCTAAAAGCCAACTAACCGAAAGGACGGGACGCCAAAAAGCCAACTACCCGAAAGGGCGGGACGCCTAAAAGCGAACTCACCGAAAGGCCGCAATACTGAAACGCTAAATCACCGAAAGGCCCATAACGCCTAGAAGCCAACGCTTCTAAATGCCGCAATGCCGAATAGCCAAATAACGGAATGACGTCGCCGGGAGGGCGGAACTTGTCAGCAATTGATCCAGACCCCCGCGTCCTTCAAATCACTGGCCGGGGGAGACGTGAGGTGGGCCCACACAAGCCATAGGTGACTGGGCACTCTGAACCCGGGAACCAAGGTGTAAGCGGCCGAATGAGCGCGTCCCGGGGACAGCCCCAACTCTCCCACGGCCACGGCCGCCCTCCGCCTCGTCTCGCCCATGCGGCCGCGCTGTGGCGGGCTGTGGGTTTGTAGCATACACACACAGGTGGCCGGGTGGAGCAGAGTTGGGTACAGTCTGGTCCCTGCGCCCACCCAGTGTCACTGACCGCGATGCACCACCACCGGACCCCTGACGCGCACATGGGGCGATCACCCCACTGGCTGCGGGGACAGACGGCAATGGTCTCAACCCGAAACGTCGCCGATTCCTTCTCTCCATAGATGCTGCCTCACCCGCTGAGTTTATCCAGCATTTGTTGTCAACTTTCGATGTTTCCAGCATCTGCAGTTCCTTCCTGAACATTTAGTGTCATCCTATTTGGTGTCGGCTGCAATCTTACTAATCGTGCTTCGTTTAAGGATACTTTCCTGTACACGTTTGACAAATTCCACGTCATCTATGCCCTTTGCCCTAGGGCCGTCGCGGTCTTTATTTGGGAAAGTTTTTATCCCCCTACTCTGACAATACTGTTAGTCTCAAAGCTGCCTCCCATCTCCGGATATATATTTGTTCTTCTAATGCTCGTGGCCTTCTTGCAGCCCTATATTACACCTACAACAAGACAAATATTTCCCTTTTTTCGTAGCTCCGATTATAGTGGCCGAATGAACGAACCGTTAGTAATGGCATCTCCAGCACTTGCCATGAAGTTCTCCTTCATCGGAAAGACAATTCCCACCACGCACCTGTATCCTTGTCCAGGGGACTCCACATTTTTCAGCATGAGGGCCACATTATATATTTTGCACAACGTGTCAATTTCTGTCCCTCTCTCTCTCAGGGTAGAGAGAGAGGGACAGATAGAGAGAGAGGGGCAGCGAGAGAGAGGCAGAGAGAGAGGGGGGCAGAGTGAAAGGCAGAGATAGGGCAGGAAGAGAGGGGAGAGTGGTGGGAGAGATAGAGAGGGGGAGAGGGAGAGCGGAGAGGGACAGAGAGAGGGAGAGACAAGGGGGGAGAGGGAGCGGAAAAGAGAGAGAGGGTAGAGAGAGAGAGAGAGAGAGAGAGAGAGAGAGAGAGAGAGAGAGAGAGAGAGAGAGAGAGGTGGGGGGAGAGGGGTCAGAGAGGAACGATCGCACACTGTAACGCGCCGCCGACCCATTCTGACAGCAGCAGCCGAACAACCACACCCCCCCCCCACGCCGATTCCACCGACATTCTACTTCACGGCGGCCTTGTGATTTCTCGGCTCTGACAGTTCGAGGGATCTATCCGGTAACAACACTAAGAGCAGCTCCGACCGCCGTGCCCCCGACTCGAATCGACGCCTAACCGACACACGCTCAGTCCTGCGCTGTGCTTGGTACGGGCCGGATTAAATCTCGTGGCGGGCCGGATGTGGCCCGATGGCCGTAGTTTGGAGATCCCTGCCCTTGAGTATCAACATATTAGTCCTGTCCCTTCCGCAGCCAGATTATCATTACGGCCACAACGTACCACTCAACTAACCTTCCCACGCTCTGATTTCATCCGCCTGACCCGCCAGGCTTCTTGCATTAAAATAAAAGTAACTTAATCCTGCCTCGTTCCTTACCGAGCGTCGGCACATCCTCTCGACTGAACTTGCTTCCATCTCCTTCCATAACATCTTCCAGCTTCTCAGCTGCCCTACTCCTGCATTGGATCCCGTCCCCCTTACAATCTAATCCCTAAGCTTTCCACTCACTCCACCAACCTGCCAAAAAGATCGCCGTCCCCTGCATCAACCTATCTCTTACTAGGATTTATCCCGACCCAGTTACCCTATCCCCCCCCCCACTCGTATCGGTCTGAAGAATGGTCTCAATCCTAAACGTCGTCTGTCCTTTCCCTCCCCAGATGCTGCCTGAGCCGCTGAGTTCCTCCAGCACTTTGCGTTTTACTCGGGATTCCAGCGTCTGCAGTTCCCTGTGCATTTGACTGCACATCCACAGATTAACCGGTACTTTGTGATTTCCGGAGAGGGATGCAGCATGGCAACAGGTCCCTCGGCTGCGAGTGTCTACCTTCGAAAACCACCATCTCCAGCTCCTTCCTACTCTCTTTTACCAACAGATGGGCAATCTAGAGCCACAGGGCATAGGTTCATTTGTGTTAGGAGCAGGATTGGTCATTCGGCTCATCAAGTCGACTCCGCCATTAAATCGTGGCTGATCTATCTATCCCTCCTAAAGCTATTCTCCTACCTTCTCCCCATAACCACTGTCACCGGTATTAATAAATAATCTGTCTATCTCTGCCTTAAACATATCCCTTAACATGGCCTCCGCATCCTTCTGTGGCAAAGAACTCTACAGATTTACCGCCCTTGGACGAAAGAAATTGCTCCTCATCTCCATCCTAAAGTAACATCCCTTAATTCTGAGGCTATAACCCCTGGTCCTAGGCTCTCCCACTGGTGAAAACATCCTCTCCATATGCACTCTATCCAAGCCTTTCACTATTCTGTACGTTTCAATGAGGTCCCCCTTCATTCTCCTAAACTCCAGTGAATGCAGGCACAGTGCTGTCAAACGCTCATCATATGTTAACCCACACATTCCAGAGGTTATTCTTGTAAACAAGAACATGGGTTTTAAGACGAGAGGGGAAAGGTTTAGAAGGAACCTGAGGGGCAACCTTTTAACTCAGGGAACGGTTGGTATATGGAACGTGTTGCCAGGGGATGTGGTTGGGACAGGTACAGTATCAACATTTCAAATAAATTGGACAGGTGTATGGATGATAAATGATTAGACGGAATGTTTAGAGTGATGTGGGCCAAGCACAAAAAATGGGACTAGCTTAGATGGGGCCTAGTAGACAGCATGGATGAGTTGGACCAAAGGGCCTATATCCCAGAGCCATGATTCTATAACTCCATGTCTATGACACACAACAGGTCAGGTAGGTACTATAACAACATTTAAGAAGAGGGCGGCACGTCTTACAGCGGCAAAGAGCCAGGTTCAATCCTGACTAAGCGTGCTGTCTGTATGGAGTTTGTATGTTCTCCCTGTGACCACGTGGGTTTTCTCCGTGTGGTCTGGTTTCCTCCAACACACCAAAGACGTACAGGTTTGTAGATAAATTGGCTTTGATCAAATTGTAAATTGGCACTAGTGTCTGTAGGGTAGTGCTAGTGTACGGGGTGGCTACTGGTTGGTGCACCAAAGGGCCTGTTTCCACGCTGTATTACTCAAGTCTCAAGTCTAAGAAACTTTTGGACAGTTACATGGATAGGAAGGGTTTAGAAGATATTGGCCAAAAATGAGCAAATCTCCAATGGATGGCGCCAGCAATGGCTGCATCGCCAACAGTCTGACGGTCCCTTCTTTCTTTGTTGTTTTAATAATATGTGTTAATGTATGTTTTAATGTTCTTTAGCTTTTTTATGTAGGGGGCGGGGGGTGGGGTTGCTGGGCAAAACTTTTAAAAATCTCTTACCTCGACGGAGATGCGACGTATCGTATATCGGTCCGCACTGCGGCCTAACGTCGAGGTGTTTGCTGGAGACCGACCTCGGAGCTCCAACCGCGGGAGCCTGCAGCACTTTACATCAAGGAGCTCGAGGTCTCTGGTTAGAGACTGACTTCGACAGCTCTAAGCCTCAGGGGCTTCGATCGCCCAGACGTGGGGGTTTCGTTCGCCCGAACGCGGGGACTTCGACCGCCGCGACGGGTAGGTTCGACTGCCCCAACCGCGGGAGAAGGCAGGCACAGGTTATTGATTTGGGAAGATCAGCCATGATTAAAATGAATGGCGGTGCTGGCTCGAAGGGCCGAATGGCCTCCTCCAGCACCTATTTTCTATGTTTCTAGAATAAAGAGAGAAGAAGTTTGAACTTTATTACCTTCCATCACAGTGATGAATGTGGGCAATCCGCTGTGGTGGATGGTTATATTAACGTTTATGTAGATGTATGTCTTGTGCTTTTTTAGTGTGGCTGTATGGAAATACGGATATCACTGTACCTTAATTGGTACACGGACAATAAAAAACCTTTGAAACATTTGAAATGGGACTGGCAGTGGTGGGCATATTGGTCAACATGGGCTAGTTGGCCCGATGGGTCTGATTCCACACTCTATGACTCTATGACTCTAAGATCTTTGTTGGCGTCCTTGCACCCTTCGCTGGTGAGGTTCCCTGTTGAAAATTTAAAACTTAGATACAAAACAGGCTGAGCAGGTGTTGGCAGATGTACAAAACAATCTCAGGACAATCTCAAGAGGTATTTCAGAAATACCAGATAAACATAATTTCACAACTCGTTTAAAGTAGCGGAATTAATGTGCAGCTGGGAGAAATGTAATTAACAACATCATAATTTCGTGAGGTATAAATAAACGGGAGCGGGGACCTTGAGCTACTGGCAGTGACGATCTACCTGGGACCATTGTCAGTACAGGCGGCATCTTTATGTCCCACCGACATCAGCGATGGGGCTTAGTGTCTTTGAGCGGGTACTTATACTTTGGAAAGTCGAGGATTACTTTAATCACATCATTACAGTCATCGGACTGCTCAGTAAGTCGTTTTAACTGCTTGCTATTTAACACCGTTGAGGGTTTAAATTTTGCAACTGTTCCTTCGGGTCAGGAGAGTGAAGCTTTGAGCGGGGTTTGTCCATCTAAAGTATCCGCCACGCAAACACAACTCCACAGCAGGTCTCTGATTTTACTTCAAGAAGTTGCATATTTTGTACTGTGTTAATAGATATCAGTTAGAGTAATTCGGCGCTTATTGCCTGCGGGGAACTTGAAGAGTGTCGCCGATAGGAGGGGGAGTCTAAACACTCGTAGTGGCTCAGAAAGGGTCGCAGTGCGCGGTCCCTGCGCGGCTCCAGAGCTGATGATTTGTATAAAATGCTGCCTCCATCAACACAAATCCTCACCTTTAATGCCACTGAAAAGCCAGAAAAAGAATCCGTTGTTTGCCGATCACCCGGACACTTGTTCGGACGGTTTCTGAAGTGTGTAGTAATTCCGGATGGGGAAGTCAGCACAAAGGTGGCGTTCAGTACCGGGGCTCTACTGGACACGGCTACTCCATCTCACCCTACACCACGCAACCCCACCTTCAATGGACGGCCGCTGGTTGCAATCAGAACCTCGGGGTTTATGCATTCGTTCTGTGGTAATTAATGGATTGACGCATTTGTTAATTACACGTTATCAGTGTGTATTGAGTTTAAGCCAGTTTGCGACTGCAAGTAAGAATGTAATCATTCCGTTTCCGATACACATGACAATTGAACACTTTTCACAACTCCACATTCACAATACATTTCTTTGTAAGTGTATTCAGTGTAAGTGTATCCCGGTTTTATGCCATGTTGATAATTGTGGCGCTACGAGTTTAATGATGATGTGGGGTAAGTGGAAGATAGTATGTGAGTGTTTTCTCATTTGATAGAGTGAATTAATCAGCAGCTTCCTTTGTGTAGTAGATGGTGGTAGCATGGCTTGTGAGAGCAGTTTATTCTGTGACGTCACAACCAATTCCAGAGGTGTCGTGGGCCTAACGTAACGAAACACCAGTGAAGGGAGGTGCCCACTTGATTAATCCATTGATATACTTGCCTCCGCACGATCAGTTATTTTTCATGCGCCTGTTAACATATAGGTAGCTGATTATTGCATATTGCCCATAGCATAAGTTGGCATCATCAGTTTAGATATTACTTTGGCTGTGGCTTTGGTTTTCTTGGTTGAGCCCTTCTCCTCGTATTATAACACCTACTTTGTGTTTTAATTGTAATTGACCCGACGGTCGTGATCTATTCTGGATCTGAAGGTGAATGGGAATGTGGCTCGGGTGGCTGCCATACCGCGCGACAGCAGTAGGGGTCGCGACTG
Organism: Malacoraja senta; assembly: GCA_038087875.1. Taxonomy (NCBI): domain Eukaryota; kingdom Metazoa; phylum Chordata; class Chondrichthyes; order Rajiformes; family Rajidae; genus Malacoraja; species Malacoraja senta. The sequence goes on along the minus strand of JAXLNO010002064.1, from coordinate 53,596 downwards.
CACCATGATCACCAACATTGAGAGCACCTTGTACCTGTTGACCAGATTCAAAGGCTGCCTATGTTCATTTCCTCACAGGTAATTTAGTGGCGATCATCGTTCTCGGACGAGGAAAGTGCGGGCTGTCTCGATGCATCACCCACTATATGGTGGCGATGGCGGCAGCAGATCTATTGGCCGTCTTCTGCAACGTGGCGATATTTTACCTTTACACTGCGATTTTTCGGTACACACACACTATTGCATGCACCCTACAAAAAGTGATGTCCTATGTGTCCCTGGACTGCTCAGTCTGGTTAACTGTCGCTTTTACATTTGATCGCTTTGTGGCCATTTGTTGCCAGGACTTCAAGACTATGTACTGCACGGTTAGAATCGCCAGGGTGGCGATAGCAACAGTGTTTGTTGTGAGCTTAATACGGAACATCCCCTACTACTTTGCATTTTATTCTTATGAAATACACCAGCCCGTTGGATGCATGGAAAAGCCGGAATATTTTTCCCACCCTGGATGGATTGCTTTCTCTTGGATTCACAACGTTTTAACCCCTCTGCTTCCGTTTTTCGTTATACTGTTGCTTAATATCCTGACGGTCAGATCGATCGTGGTGGCGAGCCGAGCCCGCAGGAAGCTCCGCGCTCACGTCAGTGGCGAGAAACAGGAGGACCCGGAGATCGAGAGTCGAAGGAAATCGATCATTTTACTCTTCTGTATATCCGGCAGTTTCATCCTCCTGTGGCTGACGGAGGTGATGACCAAGATTTATATGGATATTGCCAACATACACTATGTCCTAAACTGGGCTCATCCTTTGTCAATGGCAACTACAGCCGGGGACATGCTTAAAATTCTGAGTTCGTGCACGAACACGTTTATTTATGTGGTGACTCAGTCTAAGGTCAGAGACGAATTGAAGAATGCAATCAAGTATCCCTTCACAATGTGTCTTAAGCTTGTTAAATAATAAAATAGATTTAAGAATTGTGGATTTGTTAATGAAGGGGGTAACGGGAAAACCATAGCGGCCGCGTCTGTTAATAGTTCAAATCATTTCACACTAATGGGTCTGGAAATGTTGCAATGAGGTAGTCATGGTGAGTGTTTCACACCACTGTCTCAGGACTGAAACAATGCCGCAGCAGGGAGTAAAGGGAATGAATGAGACCAGCTCTGAGTATTTCTGGACCGGGCTCACTGTATATGTCAGCGTAAAGGACGGAGCGCCCCCTGCAGACCGGTTGTGTCATGATCCTACCACCGTCTGTGCCATTTCATTAAAGCCAATGGTGGATTTATGTGTTGGAAGGAACAGCAGATGCTGGCTTTAAACCGAAGATAGACACAAAGAGTTGGAGTAACACAGCGGGCCAGGCAGCATCTCAGGAGAAAAAGAATGGGTAAAGTTTCGGGACGAGGTCCTACTGCAGACTGAGTCAACGGGACGGGAAAACGAGAGATATAGAAGGTGATATTGAGAGATACGGAAAAAGTGAATGAAAAATATGTAAACAGTAACGATGATAAATGAAACAGGACATTGTAAGCTGCGGGCTAGGGGATACGAGTTAGAGAACGAGACAACAGCCAGTACAACGACTTGGGTGGGGGTGGGATGGAGCGGGAGGAGATGGAAGGGTTACTTGAAGTTAAATACATCAATTTTAATACCACTGGGTTGTAAGCTTCCCAGGCGAAATATGAGGTGCTGTTCCTCCAATTTGCTCTTGACCTCATTCTGAAACATGGAGGAGGCCCAGGACAGAAAGGTCACGTGGATTTAAGTTTCATGTACTGCATGCAAATCATAATAATTTGACTTATTTACATGTAAATCTATTAATACCACGTTTTACATGTGATGAGTTCATATACACCTTTCCTGCAAAGCGCACTGACCGCCAAAGACAGTTGTATCTCCGCTTGCCAACCATTTAACGCCCCTTCACATTCCCATCCTGACTTTTTAGTCCTACTCAGCGGGACAGGCAGCATCTCTGGAGAGATGGAATCGATGTCGTTTCGGGTCGAGACTCTTCCTTGGACCAACTCGTCCACGCTAAACAGGAAGGCACATCTGAATTCGTCATATTTTCTCGCATTGTCACATATCTACCTCGATGTTTCCTATCCATGTACTTTGTCTATAGGGGGATTGCACGTAAGGTCACTGGGTCATAGGGCTTGACGCACGGAGCCGCTCAATACATCTGGAGGACATCGCAGCTTCCGGTATTTTGTTAATACACGAAACGCGTACTTTCCTACCTGTTAAAAACCGCAAAAATGTGGACTTTTTGCGCTTTAAAAAATTGTGGAAGTCGGGGTAAGCGTGAGAGACATGTACCCAACTTCAGAATTCCAATACTAAAGCGAAATGAAGGTAAAGAGAAGCGAGAGCTGAAGGGACAACAACAGCTAAAGTGCTTGGCGAACATTGGCCGTGTAGATATGGAAATTGAAAATATTGGGAATTATCGCGTTTGCTCACTGCATTTCATCAAAAGTAAGGCAATATTTCTGCTTTTTCTTGATTCCTTTGGTATCTAAAAAGCCTCAGAAGTGATAAATCTGGCTGTAAATTTTGCTTCAGAGGCGTTTTTTTTGTATGTAAAACCCAGTTGAGAACCATGGGGGATTTTAAAATTTAACAGCCAGATTTATCACTTCTGGAACTTTTTACATGCCAAAGGAATCAAGAAAAAACACAAATAATGCCTTACTGTTGATGAAATGCAGTGAGCAAACGGCCAATGTTCCCCAAGCACTTTGGCTGTTGTTGTCCCTTCAGCTCTCTCTTCTATCTACCGTCATTTCTTCTCACTTTTGGAATTCTGAAGTAGGATAAATGTCTCTCACGCTTATCCCGATTTCCATAATCATTTACAGCGCAACAAATTACCATTTTGGCGGGTTTTAACGGGCCCGCTACGCTGGAAACAATGGTAAGTGCTTACCTGCAGTTCATCGCATGTACTCCAGTTGGCGTAGCATAGCCACAAAACTGGTCATAGGTCGTGACCCGACTGCCGTGCAACCTCCCTATACAAGTGTCTCTCCAATGCTTAGTACCAGCCTCCACTTCCTCCTGTCGCAGCGTTTTCCATATACCCACAAACCGTTGAGTGGAAAATATGCGCCAAAGGTTCCTGTGCTCATCTTAAACCTATGTCTTCTGGCAGTGCAGATGCTGGTTTAAACAAAAGGATACATCGCTGGAGAACATGGAGGTGACGTTTCAGGACATATTGAAGAAGGGTCCACCCGAGACCATGAATGATTGGATTAAAGTAAGTTGAGCGTTTGAGGGCACTGGCCCTGTATTCACTGGAATTTAGGATGAGGGGGACATCATATAAACTTTTCGAATAGTGAAAGGCCTGGATAGAATGTAAATGGACAGGATATTTCCATTAGTGGTAGATTATAAGAACAGAGGCCACAGTCTCAGAATAAAAGGAAGTGTCTATGGAAAGATATCGAGGAGAAATATATTTATTCAGAGGGCGGTGAATCGATGGCATTCATTGCCACAGATGGCTGTAGATGGCAAGTCATTAGATTTTTTAAGGAGAAGATTGATAGATTCTTGCTTAGTACACGTGTCAGGGATTATGAGGCGGTGGCAGGAGAATGCGGTTGAGATGGAACAATAGATCAGCAATGAATGAATGGCAGAGATGACTTGATGGGCCGAATGGTCTAATTCGGCTCATATAACTTATGAACTTATGAAGTGCAGATTTGCATGGAGGGTATAGCGTGTACGGTGGGTACGTAGGGTACGGTGGATAAGGTGGATACTGTGGATATGGCGGGTACAGTGGATACGGTGTATACGGACACGATGGCTATGGCAAATTTTCTACTTCTCGCTTCATGTGGCAGCACAGTGACGTCGCGGTAGAGATGCTGCCCCACAGCGCCAGCAACCGGGGTTTGATCCTGTCCTCGAGTGCTGTCTGTACAGAGTTTGTATGTTGTCCCTGTGACCACGTGGGGATCCTCCTGGTGCCCTGGTTTTCTTCCACGTCTCAAAGACGTGTACGTTTGTGGGTGAATTGGCTTCGGTAAAATTGTAAATTGTCTATAGTGTGTAGGATAGTGTTAGTGTACGGGGAAATTATTGGTGGGTACGGACTCGAAGGTCCGATATGCCTGTTTCCATGCGCTTATCGAAATGTCACCTATTCCTTTTCTCCAGAGATTCCGTCTGACCCGCTGAAGTACTCCAGCACTTTTTGTCTATCTTCACCTTAAACCTATGTGCTCTGGTTCTTGATTACCCTATTTTGGGTAAAATTCGGAATATTCACCCTATCTATTCCCTTCCCAATTTTATACGCCTCTATCAGATCAGCCTTTACCCTTTTGAGTTTCAAGAAATAAAGTCCGAGCCTGCCCAAACATTTATCATATGTCAAGCACTCATGTCCTGGTAACATCCTGGTGAATCCTCTCAGCACAATTCCGACTTAACACCAAAGCTAAGCACAATATTCCAAATGTGGCTTCGCCATCTCGTAAGAGTTGATGACAAAGATTCCGCAGACTGCTGAGCAATTCGAGCATTTTATTTAAAAAAAAGTTAATGCCGGAATAATGCCAAGCAAGGGGAAGCGGAGTTAATGTTTCATGTTGACGACCTGTCGTTAGGAATAGACATCAGCAAGTTGGATGAAGCACCGTCATATCTCCCTCCACCACCACTCCCAGAAGAAGTTCCAGGTACTCACAAATCTATGGAAAATATAACTATCCCCTAAATTTATTCTAGTTTTGAGATACAGCATGGAAACAGGCTTTTCCGGTCACCGCGTCAGTGTCAACCAGAGATCTCAATACATTTTTCAAACAGAGAGTTGTGAGTGTCTGGAATTCTCTGCCTCAGAGGCGGTGGTGGCTCGAAGGGACGAATGGCCTATTCTTGCAGCTATTGTCTATCGTCTATTGTCTATTGTCTATTGTCTTTTGTCTATTGTTATTAGCATCATCCTGGACTCTGGGGACAATTTACAATCGTTTACCAAAGCCAATTAACCGACAACCTGAACATCTTTGGAGTGTCGGAGGAAACCGGAGCACCCGGGAAAACCCTAGGTCACGTGGATAACGTACAAACTCCGTAGCAAATCTACCGCTGCACCACTGATGCTGATTGCCTGTCTGTCAGTCTGTCTGTCTGTCTGTCTGCCTGTCTGTCTGTCTGTCTGTCTGTCTGTCTGTCTGTCTGTATGTCTGTCTGTCTATCTGTCTGTCTGTCTGTCTGTCTGTCTGTCTGTATGTCTGTCTGTCTATCTATCCACACATCTATCTATCTATGTATCTATCTATCTATATCTATCTATTTTTCTATATTATTTTACTATTATTACATCATTACATTATCATTACATAAGTAAAGCTCTGATCTTGTGCTCTTCCGGTTTGCGCGGACTATCTATTTGCGCAAAAACGGTACGGGATAGCGTTACGATGTTTCGCTAGCTTACTAATCGTTGTCCTGTGCTGCCAGTGCACCGCGATTCGTTCCGATCGGTGGTCTATTGTAAAATTTAGCGAGGTTTAAAAAATCATTAAAAACCGCGCGTGCGCATATCGATCTCCTCTCCCTCCAGCGCGGTGTGGATTGGTCTTATAATACAATACAATACAATTTATTTGTTGTCATTTGAACCTCATTGCGGTTCAAACGAAATTTGGTCTTTTCTCCTGTCACGTCGCGGGACGGTCCGCCCCTTCTTGCGTCAGCGCGTATTTACTGGAGCTGAGGGAGGCCGGCGGAGATCTCCAACCTGGCACAGTTTTCAGAGGGACCGGAAACAGCCCGGCCCATCGCGCGAAATGTCGCCAAACGGAAAGCGGAGAATCTGATCCCGGCAGAGGAGATCCCGCCAAAACCCCCACCGCCCCACAACCCTCCCCCCACAACACACCCGCTCACACACGCCCCTCCGCCCACACACCCCTTACCACCATAACCCTCCCCTGCCCACATACACCCCTCGGCCCCACACCGCTCCAATCCCCACAACCCCCTATAATCCACTGCCCCCCACAACACCTCCCCGCCTACACAATCCCACCACCCACCGCCCTCTGGGGGTGGTCTCCCAGCTCCAGCAGGCCCGCTGCCCTCCTCCTCTCCGGCTCCACAACGCTAGCTTCCCCCACTCCCCACTACCCCCTGCCCCACACACACACCCCACCAACTCACACCGCCGTCCCCAGACACACACCTCACCTCCACACCCCCCGCCCACACAGAGCCCTCGCCCATACCCCCCTCTCCCTCTCCCACATCCTCACTCCCCGCACACGCCGCCCACACACACAACTTCCCCAACAAGACCACTCCCCCACACACCCTCCCCCGCACTCCCCACTCCCCCTCCCTCATCCATCTTCCACCCTCCCACACCCCTCCCGCCCACATACACACCTCACCTCCGACCCTCCAGCCAGCCACACACCCGCCCTCCACCACACACCCCTTCGCCCCACACCCCGCTCTACCACCCTCCTATACACCCCGCCCACACCCACCTCCCCTCCTCCCATCCCACCCCACACCCCCTTTCCTCCCCTCCTCCCCTCCCACACATGAAGAGGACGGGGTGGGAATGCTGGGGGATGAGGGGAAATGAGCCGCGCCTGCACTGTTGGGGTCTATGAGTGAGTGGTGGAATATTGCGTTGGGGAATGGGTTGCGTTGGGGAACCAGGCCTCCCGTGTGATTGCGACCCAACGGGTCACGTTTATTCTGGTCTATTTATCTATCTTATCACATACTTATTAAAATTCTGGTCTTGTACGTGTGTGTATGTGTGTGTATATGTAGTTGCCTTTACATCTGCGCAATACTATAACGCGATAATGATCACATTTTTAAATATTCTGATTGACATTTTTCATCTCGTGGCCGAGAGCATCTTCACTAAACATTAGCATTTTATTAGCAAACAAAGCTTCTTTTGGTATGTGACGAGGAAAAAATTAGTTAAGAGAAAGTTGGACCATTGAAGACCGAAAAAGGTGAATTTATTATGGGGAACAAGGAAATGGCAGATGAGTTGAACAGGTACTTTGGATCTGTCTTCATTAAGGAGGACACAAACAATATTCCGCATATAGTAGTGGCCATAGGATCTGGGGTGACGGAGGAACTGAAGGAAATCCACATTAGGCAGGAAATGGTGCTGGATAGACTGATGGGACTGAAGGCTCATAAATCCCTAGGGCCTGATGGTCTGCATCCCAGGGTACTTAAGGAAGTGGCTCTCGAAATCGTGGATGTATTGGTGATAATTTTCCAATGTTCTATAAACACGCGATCAGTTCCTGTGGATTGGAGGGTAGATAATGTTATCCCACTTTTTAAGAAAGGTGGGAGAAAGAAAACAGGGTATTATAGACCAGTTAGCCTGGCATCGGTGGTGGGGAAGATGCTGGAGTCAATTATAAAAGATGAGATAGCCGCACATTTGGATAGCAGTAACAGGATCGGTCCGAGTCAGCATGGATTTACGAAGGGGAATTTTTGAAGATGTACCTAGGAAAATGGACAAGGGAGAGCCAGTGGATGTAGTGTACCTGGACTTTCAGAAAGCATTTGATAAGGTCCCACATAGGGGATTAGTGGGCAAAATTAGGGCACATGATATTGGGGGTAGAGTGCTGACATGGATAGAGAAGTGGTTGGCAGACAGGAAACAAAGAGTAGGGATTAACGGGATTAACGGGTCTCTTTCAGAATGGCAGGCAGTGACAAGTGGGGAACCGCAAGGCTCGGTGATGGGACCGCAGCTTTTTATAATATACATCAATGATTTAGATGAAGAGATTCAAAGTAATAATAGCAAATTTGCAGATGACACAAAGCTGGGTGGCAGTGTGAACTGTGAGGAGGCTGCTATGAGAATGCAGGGTGACTTGGACAGGTTGGGGGAGTGGGCAGATGCATGGCATATGAAGTTTAATGCGGACAAATGTGAGGTTATACACTTTGGTAGCAAAAACAGGAAGGCAGATTACTATCCAAATGGCGTCAAGTTGGGAAAAGGGGAAGTACAACGGGATCTGAGGGTCCTTGTACATCAGTCTATGAAAGTAAGCATGAAGGTACAGCAGGCAGTGAAGACAGGGAATGGCATGTTGGACTTTATAACAAGAGGAATCGAATATAGGAGCAAAGAGGTCCTTCTGCAGTTGTACAGAGCCATAGTGAGACCACACCTGGAGTATTGTGTGCAGTTTTGGTCGCCTAATTTGCGGAAGGACATTCTTGCTATTGAGGGAATGCAGCGTAGGTTTACAAGGTTAATTCCCGGGATGGCGGGGCTGTCATATGCAGAGAGAATGGCGCAGCTGGGCTTGTACACTCTGGCGTTTAGAAGTATGAGAGGACATCTCATTGAAACATATAAGATTGTGAAGGGTTTGGGCATGCTAGATGCAGGAAACATGTTCCCGATGTTGTGTGAGTCCAGAACTAGGGGCCACAGTTTAAGAATATGGAGTAAGCCATTTAGAACGGAGACGAGGAAACACTTTTTCTCACAGAGAGTGGTGAGTCTGAGGAATTCTCAACCTCAGAGGGCGGTGGAGGCGGGTTCTCTGGGTGCTTTCAAGAGAGAGCTAGATAGCGCTCTTACAAATAGCGGCGTCAGGGGATATGGGGAGAAGGCAGGAACGGGGTACTGATTGGTGATAATCAGCCATGATCACATTGAATGGCAGTGCTGGCTCGAAGGGCCGAATGGCCTACTCCTGCACGTATTGTCTATTGTCTATTGTCTATTTATTTCTTCCAAACACAGTGGGGCCTAACAAAGCATTTCTTCCTTCCAAATAGTGGGGGCTAACAAAGCATTTAATCCATCCAAACACAGTGGGGGCTAACAAATGATTTATTCCTTCCAAACATAGTGGGGGCTAAAAAAGCATTTATTCCTTCCAAACTCAATGGGGGATAACAAAGCATTTATTCCTTCCAAACACAGTGGGGGCTAACAAATGATATATTCCTTCCAAACACAGTGGGGGCTAACAAAGCATTTATTCCTTCCAAACACAGTGGGGCTAACAAAGCATTTCTTCCTTCCAAACATAGTGGGAGCTAACAAAGTATTTATTCCTTCCAAACGCAGTGGGGGCTAACAAATAATTTATACCTTCCAAACTCAGTGGGGGCGAACAAATCATGTATTCCTTCCAAACTCAGTGGGAGCTAACAAAGCATTTATTCCTTCGAAACGCAGTGGGGGCTAACAATTCATTAATCCTTCCAAACACATTGGGGGCTAACAAAGCATTTATTCCTACCATACACAGTGGGGGCTAAAACTCATTTCTTGCTTCTAAACACAGTGGAGGCAAACAAAGCTTTTCTTCCTTCCAAACACTGTGGGGGCTAACAAAGCATTTGTTCCTTCCAGACACAGTGGGGGCTAAAACATTATTTCTTGCTTCTAAGCACAGTGGGGACTAACAAAGCAGGTCTTCCTTCCAAACACAGTGGGGTCTAACAAAGCATTTCTTCCTTCCAAACACAATGGGGGCTAACAAATGATTTATTCCTTCCAAACACAGAGGGGGCAAACAAATGATTTATTCCTTCCAAACACAGTGGGGGCTATCAAAGCATTTATTCCTTCCCAACTCAGTAGAGGCTAAAAAATCATTTATTCCTTCCAACTCAGTGGGGGCTAACAAATAATTTATTCCTTCCAAACGCAGTGGAGGCTAACAATTCATTTATTCCTTCCAAACTCAGTGGGGGCGAACAAATCATTTATTCCTTCCAAACTCAGTGGGAGCTAACAAAGCATTTATTCCTTCCAAACGTGGTGGGGGGCTAACAATTAAAGTATTCCTTCCAAACACATTGGGGGCTAACAAAGCATTTATTCCTACCATACACAGTGGGGGCTAATAATAATTTCTTGCTTCTAAACGCAGTGGAGGCAAACAAAGCTTTTCTTCCTTCCAAACACAGTGGGGGCTAACAACGCATTTATTCCTTCCAGACACAGTGGGGGCTAAAACATAATTTCTTGCTTCTAAACACAGTGGGAACTAACTAAGCAGGTCTTCCTTCCAAACACAGTGGGGGCTAACAAAGCATTTCTTCCTTGCAAACACAGTGGGAGCTAACAAATGATGTATTCCTTCCAAACACAGTGGGGGCTAACAAATGATTTATTCCTTCCAAACGCAGTGGGGGCTAACAATTAATTTATTCCTTCCAAACTCAGTGGGGGCGAACAAATCATTTATTCTTTCCAAACACAGTGGAGGCTAACAAAGCATTTATTCCTTCCAAACACAGTGGAGGCTACCAAATCATTTATTCCTTCCACACGCAGTGCGGGCTAACAAAGCATTTATTCCTTCCAAACACAATGGGGGCTAACAAAGCATTTCTTCCTTCCAAACACAGTGAGGGCTAGCAAATAATTTATTCCTTCCATACACAGTGAGGGTTAACAATGCATTTATTCCTTCCAAACACAGAGGGGGCTAACTAAGCATTTATTCCTTCCATACACAGTGGGGGCTAACAAAGCATTTATTCCTTCCAAACGCAGCTGGGGCTAACAAAGTATTTCTTCCTCGCAAACACAGTGGGGGTTAACAAAACATTTATTGCAAGCTCATTAAGGGCTAACAAAGGATTTCTTCCTCGCAAGCACATTGGAGGCTAACAAAACATTTATTGCAGGCACATTAAGGGCTAACCAATCATCATTTATTTCCACCACTTTGCGGGGTAACAATGCATTTATTGCAAGCACATTAAGGGCTAACATATCACGGTTTATTGCAACCACATTGCGGGGTAACAAATCGTTTATTGCAAGCACATTGTAGACTTACAGTAGACACAGTTCAGTAGACTCACAGTTAAGTAGACTCACAGTTCAGTAGACTTATAGCGTAAAATTACAGTTGTGGACTCTACATTACGATTTTCCAGAGTGACTGTGTCACGTCCGGCATCTGGGGCTTTATATTCCTGGCCCCCCGGAAGGGGTTTTAACTTGATCATGGTGATTTACAGGCGCGAGGACCAATCCGCTGATCTCAAGATTTTTTTAACATTCATAACTTTTATACTTTTCAACGATCGGAAAAATCATTGGGGCTGCTGCAGCGGAGGAGGACTGTGAGTAAGATGGCGAAAATCATAGCGATATAGGGCAGAATTTTTTCTAAAATCAATTAATATCGTAGACAGGAAGTGGTCAAGATGAGACTTTTAATATAATTATATATATATAATTATACTAAAATATATATTTACACACATAAATATATATATATATATATGCCTAGTGTGTGTTATATATACATTTTGTTACATTATAATATACTATATTAAATTATATATTATTAAAATATTTTATATAGTATCGGGTTACGTCCAGTATGAGGCAAACTAGCCCAATGTAAGAGAACGAGTGACCTTGTAGCCGTTCCTGGAATTCACGTTACTACTTTCTGCATTCTAACGTTGTGGAAGGTCTTTAAAATAAGTAACTGAGTGTTGAGGTAAGTTAACACTTACAGCATGGAAACAGGCCCTTCTACGGTTTCTTGAACGCGGCAGGAAAAAGAAGCGCCCAGCGAAACCCACGTGATTACAGGGAGAACGAGCAACCTCCACACAGACAGCGCCCGAGGTCAGGATCTACTCCAGGTCTCGGGCGCTGAGAGGCAGAAATTCTACCGGTTGCACCAGAAGGTGTGGGGCGGATTGGTCCCAGATTTTGCTGCTGGCGATTCCCCCTCTTTTGTTGGGAATTTGAGGTCGCCGCTCAGAGGTCGACTGCGCGCCATATCCAAGCTGCTCTCTGTCAGCGGACCGTGGGACAATCGGCGCTCAGCTCTGGAGAGGTTTGGAGGAAATGGGAGCATTGGAGGAAGAAGGGACGGAGGGAGGGCGGGGTTACACGGGGTGTGAGTTGTACCTGAAATTAGAGCATTTATTGGTGTTTCCACAGGAGCAAGGATGAAGTGCTGTAACTGCACGACGCCTTGGTGTGACCCCATCTGCGGTTGTGAGTGCAAATGTGATATCCGTGTCTGATGAAGGAAGTTCTCGAAGTGACGAGAATGCAGCAAGGGCTCATTCAATGAACTCCTGCGATAGCAGGTCTGGGGTGTGGGGAAAGGTTGGTCCGACTTGAATTATATTAACTGGATACGGAGGCATGGGCAGGGACATCGTGAATTGCTGTATATGCCTAACCGCATTGGGTGAACTGGATACGGGGAGGTTGGTGCCTGTGGCTAGAGATATCCAAACCATGGCTAAGAGGTAGTGCATCTACAGGGCTGCCAACTCTCACGCTTTGAGCGTGAGAATCACGCATTGGGACACATTCTCACGCTCTCACGCTGATCACAAATTTCTCACGCTCTGTCGTGAGAAATTCTGTGATCAATGAAATGTCAAAACTCATATAAACTGCATGGCCCGCGGGTGTTGGAGAGCCGGGCTGAAGCTGCGGCGGGGACAGATGCGGGGAGCCGGGGCTGGCTAGTGTTTGCGGGTCTGGCGAGTGTTTGCGGGGCTGCCTAACAGTATTGGGTGAACTGGACACGGGGAGGTTGGTGCCTGTGGCTAGAGATATCCAAACCATGGCTAAGAGGCAGTGCATCTAGAACCTCATAGGCTTGGACAGAGTAGACGTGGAGAGGATGTTTCCACTAGTGGGAGAGTCGAGGACTAGAGTTCATAGCCTCAGAATTAAAGGACGTTCCTTTAGGAAGGAGATGAGGAGGTATTTTTTTCAGTCAGATGGTGGCGAATCTGTGGAATTCTTTGCCACAGAAGGCAGTGGAGGCCGTCAATGGATATTTTAAGGCCGAGATCGATAGATTCTTGATATGTACGGAAACGGCAGTTCTGTGGTAATTAATGGATTGATTTATTTGTTAATTACACATTATCAGTATGTATTGAGTTGAAGCCAGTTTGCGACTGCAAGTAAGAATTTAATCATCCCGTATTCGATACATGTGGCAATTGAACACTTTTCACAACTCCGCATTCACAATACATTACTCTGTAAGTGTATTATGTGTAAGTCTGTCCCGGTTTTATGGAATGTTCATAATTATGGCGGTACGAGTTTGATAATGGGGTAGGATAAATGGAAGATAGTATGTGAGTGTTTTTATATTTGTTAGAATGAATTCCTTTGTGCGGTAGATGGTGGTAGCATGGCTTGTGAGTTCAGGTATGAGGGGGTTTATTCTGGGACGTCAGAACCAATTGTGGAGCCTTCCCGAGGTGTCGTGGGCCAAACTCAACGACTCGCCATAGAAAGGAGGTGCGCACTTGATAAATGTACTGATATACTTGCATCTACATGACCAGTTTTTTAATGCGCTTGTTAACATATAGGTAGCTGATTATTGCATATTGTCCTTGGCATGAGTTGGTATCATCAGTTCAGATAGTACTTTGGCTGCGGGCTTGGTTTTCTTGGTTGAGCCCTTCTCCTGGCATTGTAGCACCTACTTTGTGTTTTAATGGTAATTGAGCGGACGGTCGCGATCTATTCTGGATCTCAAGGCGAATGGGAATTTGGCTCGTGTGGCTGCCATACCGCAGGACAGCAGTAGGGGGTCGCGCCTGCATCATGATCACCAACATTGAGAACACCTTGTACCTGATGACCAGATTCAAAGGCTGTCTGTGAACATTTCCTCACAGGTAATTTAGTGGCGATCATCGTTCTCGGACGAGGAAAGTGCGGGCTGTCTCGATGCATCACCCACTATCTGGTGGGGAAGGCGGCTGCAGATCTATTGGCCGTCTTCTGCAACGTGGCGATATTTTACCTTTACGCTGGGATTTCTCACGGGTCCACTCACACTATTGCATGCACGCTACAAAGAGTGATGGCCTATGTGTCCATGGACAGCTCAGTCTGGTTACCTGTCGCTTTTACATTTGATCGCTTTGTGGCCATTTGTTGCCAGGACTTTAAGACCAAGTACTGCACGGTTATAATCGCCTGGGCGGTGATAACAGTGTTTGTGGTGAGACGGAACATCCCCCACTATTTTGCATTTTATTCTTATTATATAGACCTGCAGGTTGGATGCATGGAAAAGCCGGAATATTATTCCCACCCCGGGTGGCTTGCTTTCTCCTGAAATCACACCGTTTTAACCCCTCTGGTTCCGTTTTTCTTTATTCTGTTGCTTAATATCCTGACGGTCAGATCGCTCGTGGTGGCGAGCCGAGCCCGCAGTAAACTCCGCGCTCACGTCAGTGGCGAGAAACAGGAGGATCCGGAGATATAGAGTCGAAGGAAATCGATCATTTTACTCTTCTATGTGTCCGGCAGTTTCATCCTCCTGTTGCTGCCGGAGGTGATGACCAACATTTATATGTATATATTATTTATACGCATAACATATTTTCCTAAACATCATGTTATGGATCGTAAACAAATCAGAATAATTTGACCTATTTACAAGTAAATGTATTTTTACCGCATTTTGCATGTGATGTGTTCATGTACACGTTTGCTGCAAAGTGCTCTGTCCGACAAAGCCTGCTGGATCTCCGCTTGCCAACCATTTTAATTCCCCTTCACGGGGTGGGAGATTGCAACCTTCACGTGGTACACTCTGTTTCGACAAATACATTCCACCCGACCAAAATATCACAAACAAAAGATCAAATAGAACAAGTTGACCTACAAGTTTAGGCTGTGCACGCCATGCGACAGAAGAGAAGATTCCCCTTCACATTCCCATCGCGACCTGTCTGTCGTTAGTCTCATCGTTTGCCATCGTGAAGCCGCGCGTAACTGCAGGAAAAACACCTCAAACTTCCATTTGGGTAGCGTATAACCCAACGGTATCAACTTTAATTTCGGGTCATGAAACCATACAGCAGGGGAACAGTCCCTTTGGTCCAACTTGTCCATGGATACTCGTCTCATCTGCCTGCTATTGCCCCATTTCCCTCAAACCCTCCCCCACCCATGTACCTGTCCTAATGACGTTTACATGTTGTTATTCTACCTGCCTCAACTACCGCCACTGGCAGCTCGCTCCATGTATCCATCACCCTTTCAATGTCAGAATTGTCCCTCAGCTTCCTCTCAAATCCTGCCACACTCATCATAAACCAATGTCCTCTGGTTTTGATTCCCCCACTCTGTGTAAAACTAAACGGTGCACATTCACCCAATATGTTCCCTTCTTGATTTTCTACACCTTCATAAGATCAACCTTCAGTGCCTTGCGCTCCAAGGTGTAGCCTGCCTGCCCAAACTTTCCCTGAAGCTCAGGTCATCGAGTCCTGGTGACATCATTGATAATCTTCTCTGCGCTCTTTTCAGTTTACTGATATATTTTCATTGGTGCTTGAGAAAACTGTATTCTATATGTGACCTCACCGAAAAATCTTGTACACTCGTAACATAACGCCTCTGCTCTATATCGTGACCTATGAAGGTCAACTACCACATTCATCCTTACGACCCTGTCTGCTAGTGAGGCCACTTTTTGGAAACGTTGTACCTGCACCCATCGATCTCTCTTGTTCCAGAACATTCCACAGGCCCATGATGTTCACTGTGAAGGTGCTGCCCTAGTTGACGGCCAAAAAGCAACATCTTGCACTTATCTGCATTAAAGTCCATTGGCCATTCCTCAACCCACTTATCCAGCAACTTTGGGCAATTATCTTTAGTGTCATCTTTAGTGTCAGTCTGAAGAAGGGTGTCAACCCGAAACGTCGCCTATTCCTTCTCTCCATAGAAGCTGCCTCACCCGCTGAGTTTCTCCAGCATTTTTTGTCTACTTTCGATTTTTCCAGCATCTGCAGTTCGTTCTTTAACATTTTGTGTCATCTTGTTTTGTGTCGGCTCCAATCTTACTAATCGGGCTTCGTTTAAGAATACTTTCCTGTACATATTTGACAAATTTCACCTCATCTAAGCCCTTTGCCCTAGGGCCGTCATGGTCTTTATTTGAGAACGTTTTTATCCCCCTACTCTGACAATACTATTAGTCTCAACGCTGCCTCCAATCTCCGGATATATATTTGTTCTTCTAATGCTCGTGGCCTTCTTGCAGCCCTATATTACACCTACAACAAGACAACAATTCCCCTTTTCTCGTAGCTCCGATTATAGTGGCTGACTGGACGAACCGTCGGTAATGGCATCTCCAACAAATGCCGTGAAGTTCTCCTTCATCGGAAAGACAATTCTCGCCCCGCACCTGTACCCTTGACCATCAATATACCAGTCCTGTCTCTTCCGCAGCCGGATTAACATTACGGCCACAACGTAACACTCAACGTACCTACCCACGCTCCGAGTTGATCCGCCTCACCCGCCAGGCTTCTTGCATTAAAATAAAAGCAACTGAATCCTGCCTAGTTCCTTCCCAAGCGTCTGCACATACTCTTGACTGAACTTTCTTTAATCTCCTTGCATAATATATTCTAGCTTCTCGCCTGCCTTAGTCCTGCATTGGACTCCGCCCCCTTACAATCTAATGTATTACACCAGAGTAGCACTGGCAGAACTGCCCGCCTGGATATTGGTTCATCGCCAGTTCAGCTCCATACCAACCCTGTTGTACAGGTCACATCTGCCCCGGGAGACATCCACAATGTTGACCAATCTGTAAGTCTGGCCCTTGCACCAACTCATCGGCCACGAAAACACCTATCCTATCTACCGAGTCCTATTCTCACAAGCACATGCCACCAGGAGCATTCTCAAGATGACTTCTAGTCCCCATTTATTTTCATCCCCTCTTTCTTCTCCCATCGACCAACTTGCATCTCCATCCTATTGTGCGGCTGAACATCCAAATCCACCTCGCCTCTGCCTGTGTGACACTTGTTGTCTCCTTTTCATCCCTAAGCTTTCCACTCACTCCACCAACCTGACAAAAAGATCGCCGTCCCCTGCATCAACCTATCACTTACTAGGATTTATCCCGACCCAGTTTTCCTATTCCACCCCCCCCCCCTCCCCCCCACTCGTATCGGTCTGAAGGAGGGTCCCAACCCGAATCGTCGTCTGTCCTTTCCCTCCCCAGATGCTGCCTGAGCCGCTGAGTTCCTCCAGCACTTTGCGTTTTACTCAGCATTCCAGCGTCTGCAGTTCCCTGTGCATTTGACTGCACATCGACAGATTAACCGGTACTTTGTGATTTCCGGAGAGGGATGCAGCATGGCAACAGGTCCCTCGGCTGCGAGTGTCTCACTTCCAAAACCAACATCTGCGGCTCCTTCCTACTCTCTTTTACCAACAGATGGGCAATCTAGGACCACAGGGCATAGGTTCATATGTGTTAGGAGCAGGATTGGTCATTCGGCTCATCAAGTCTACTCCGCCATTCAATCGTGGCTGATCTATCTATCCCTCCTAAACCCATTCTCCTGCCTTCTCCCCATAACCCCTGTCACCGGTATTAATAAATAATCTGTCTATCTCTGCCTTAAACATAACCCTTAACATGTCCTCCGCATCCTTCTGTGGCAAAGAACTCCACAGGTTTACCGCCCTTGGACGAAAGAAATTGCTCCTCATCTCCTTCCTAAAGTAACATCCCTTAATTCTGAGGCTATAACCCCTGGTCCTAGGCTCTCCCACTGGTGGAAACATCCTCTCCACATGCACTCTATCCAAGCCTTTCACTATTCTGTACGTTTAAATGAGGTCACCCCTTCATTCTCCTAAACTCCAGTGAGTACAGGCCCAGCGCTGTCAAACGCTCATCATAGGTTAACCCACACATTCGTGGGGTTATTCTTGTAAACAAGAACATGGATTTTAAGACGAGAGGGGAAAGGTTTAGTAGGAACCTGAGGGGCAACCTTTTAACTCAGGGAAAGGTTGGTATATGGAACGAGTTGCCAGGGGATGTGGTTGGGACAGGTATAGTATCAACATTTCAAATAAATTGGACAGTTGCATGGATGCTGAATGTTTAGACGGAATGTTTAAAGTGATGTGTAGCAATGTTACAAAATTTTGAGATTTTAAAAATAAAGTCTGCAATTTATCCCATCAGATAAAGCATAAACCGAAGTTTAATTTGACACCTAATTCACTTTCATATCTTCAGTATTAAAGAAGTTATGGCCATTTTCATACTCGAAAATTAGCATCTTGTTCCCTATTGCTTTTCCATTGACTTAACACAAAAGCTGTGATCGAGGACAGTTAAAAGCCCATAACCTTCTTAAAAATTAAGATAACTGAAATAAATTTTCAGTTATTATAGATTGAAGCATTCTGAAACAAATATGAAACAATCTTACTTAGAAGACATGAAAGTAAAGCATATAATTAGTTAGTTACCTAATTGTAGCTAATTACAAAATTCAATTACTAGATCTAAAGATCTATCAATTTCTTAAGAATAGATTAACATTTTTAAATAGCCTAAGTGTCCAAATAACATTCACACAATAATTCACAAAATAACATAATTTTTAAATCTCATTTTCATGAATTTACAGGCCAAATGGAAGGAATTAAATGTTTAACACCTGTAAATTATTGGGGATTTAAATCATCTTGTGAGTGAGGATTTCTGGAACGCGATCTTTTGGAACGTTCATTTGCGGTGAATTTAACCCCGTATTGGCATGAAAAATACTGCCGTTAATTCGGGGAATAAAATCACCGTGTCGCATGAAAAAATGTGAATTAAAGGCTTCTTAAGAAGCACTTTTATACATTTAAAGAAACCACTTTCGTTTACCTGTCCCGTGTGTGAAATCCGTCCCCGTTATCGGCGTTGGCGCTTCAGGAGCTGATTTTAAAATTACTCTAGCGCTGACATTGACGATTTAATAAAAATAAAAAATACACAAAAGGCCACTAGGAACGATTCTTCAGCCAACGCTTGTACTCCAACAAAATATTAACCAGGACAAGGGAGGAGAAACCCGCGTTTTAACCCCGCCCCCCCTTAAAGGCGCCAAAATCGCGCACACGGCCAGTGGCAGAATTACAGCGCGACTGAAGGTAAGTTTTGTAACATACCTATGATGTGGGCCAAGCACAGAAAATGGGACTAGCTTAGATGTGGCCGAGTAGACTGCATGGATGAGTTGGACCAAAGGGACTGTATCCCAGAGCCATGATTCTATGACTCTATGTCAGGGCCGGGCCGGAGGATGGTCCGGGCCTATGGAGGTCCGGACCGCTGAGAATGTTCTCCCGTTCGACGTCGGTGTTCCACAATTCCCAGCGACAGGGCCTGAACATCAGGCCACCCGTGGCGGCGACTACGGGGTGCTCTGGAGCCCCCGACCACGGGTGAACATCTGGGAAGATCAGCGAGAATAAGGACGGGACTTTGGTTCCTTCCCTCACAGTGGGTAACTTTGGTGCCGCTGTGGGGATGTTTGTGTCGTGGAGTTCTGTGTTTTGTGCTTTTTTTTGTTTCTATGACTTTAAGGAAAATAGCATTTCGTTGTCTCTTAATTGAGACAATGACAATAAATTGAATCCAATCCAAATCAATCCAATGACACACAACAGGTTAGGTAGGTACTATAACAACATTTAAGAAGAGGGCGGCACGTCTTACAGCGGTAAAGACCCAGGTTCAATCCTGACTATGGGTGCTGTCTGTATGGAGTTTGTATATTCTCCCTGTGACTACGTGGGTTTTCTCCGGGTGCTCTGGTTTCCTCCAACACTCCAAAGACGTGCAGGTTTGTAGATGAATTGGCTTTGATCAAATTGTAAATTGTCACTGGTGTCTGTAGGGTAGTGCTAGTGTACGGGGTGGCCACTGGTTGGTGGACCAAAGGGCCTGTTTCCACGCTGTATCACTAAAGTCTAAAGTCTAAAAACATGTGTACAGTTACATGGATAGGAACGGTTTACAGGGATATTGGTCAAAGGTGGGCAAATCTCCAATAGGTGACGCCAGCAAGTGCAACGGCTGTCTCGCCAAAAGTCTGCCTGCCCCATCTTTCTTTGTTGTTTTAATAGTATGTGTTATATGTACAGTATGTTTTAGAGTTTTTTAGCTTGTTTATGTAGGGGGCGGGGGGTGGGGGTGTTGGGGGAAACTTTTTTAAATCTCTTACCTCGACGGAGATGCGACTTTGTTCCGTACCGTGTCTCTGTCCGCACTGCGGCCTAACATCGAGGAGTTAGCGGCCTTTGCTGGAGACCCACCTCGGAGCTCCAACCGCGGGAGCCTGCAGGACTTAACATCGCGGAGCTCGAGGTCTCTGCTTCGAGGCCGACTTCGACAGCTCCAAGCCTCAGGGGCTTCGATCGCCCAGACGCGGGGATTTCGATCGCCCGAACGCGGGGACCTCGATCGCCCGGACGGGTAAGTTCGACTGTCCCAACCGCGGGGGAAGGCAGGCACAGGTTATTGATTTGGGAAGATCAGCCATGATCAAAATGAATGGCGGTGCTGGCTCGAAGGGCCGAATGGCCTCCTCCAGCACATATTTTCTATGTTTCGAGAATAAAGAGGGAAGAAGTTTGAACTTTGTTGCCTTCCATCACAGTGAGGAATGTGGGCAATCCGCTGTGGTAGATGTTTATATTAACTTTTATGTAGTTGTATGTCTTGTGCTTTTTTTTAGTATGGCTGTATGTAAAACTTAGATACAAAACAGGCTGAGCAGGTGTTGGCAGATGTACAACACAATCTCAGGACAATCTCAAGAGGTATTTCAGAAATACCAGATAAACAGAATTTCATAACTCGTTTAAAGTAGCCGAATTAATGTGCAGCTGGGAGAAATGTAATTGACAACATCATAATTTCGTGAGGTATAAATAAACGGGAGCGGGGACCTTGAGCTACTGGCAGTGACGATCTACCTGGGACCATTGTCAGTACAGGCGACATTTTTGTGTCCCACCGACATCAGCTATGGGGCTTAGTGTCTTTGAGCCGGTACTTATATTATGGAAAGTACGGAATTACATGCGTTACATCATTACAGTCATCGGACTGCTCAGTAAGTCGTTTTAACTGCTTGCCATTTAACACCGTTGAGGGGTTGAATTTTGCAACTGTTCTTTCAGGTCAGGAGAGTGAAGCTTTATATAGATACATAGATACATAGAAAATAGGTGCAGGAGTAGGCCATTCGGCCCTTCGAGCCTGCACCGCCATTCAATACGATCATGGCTGATCATCCAACTCAGTATCCCGTACCTGCCTTCTCTCCATACCCCCTGATCCCTTTAGCCACAAGGGCCACATCTAATTCCCTCTTAAATATAGCCAATGAACTGGCCTCAACTACCCTCTGTGGCAGAGAGTTCCAGAGATTCACCACTCTCTGTGTGAAAAAGTTTTTCCTCATCTCGGTCTTAAAGGATTTCCCCCTTATCCTTAAGCTGTGACCCCTTGTCCTGGACTTCCCCAACATCGGGAACAATCTTCCTGCATCTAGCCTGTCCAACCCCATAAGAATTTTGTACGTTTCTATAAGATCCCCTCTCAATCTCCTAAATTCTAGCGAGTATAAGCCAAGTCTATCCAGTCTTTCTTCATATGAAAGTCCTGACATCCCAGGAATCAGTCTGGTGAACCTTCTCTGCACTCCCTCTATGGCTATAATGTCCTACCTCAGATTTGGAGACCAAAACTGTACGCAATACTCCAGGTGTGGTCTCACCAAGACCCTGTACAACTGCAGTAGAACCTCCCTGCTCCTATACTCAAATCCTCTTGCTATGAAGGCCGGGGTTTGTCCATCTAAAGTATCCGCCACGCAAACACAACTACACAGCAGGTCTCTGAGTTTACTTCACGAAGTTGCATATTGTGTACTGCGTTAGTAGATGTCAGTTAGAGTAAGTCGGCGCTTAATGCCTACGGGGAACTGAAGAGTGTCGCCGATAGGAGGGGGAGATGAAACACTCGGAGTGGATCTGAAAGAGTCGCAGTTCGTAATCCCTGCGTGGCTCCCGAGGTGAAGTTTTGTATAAAGTGCTGCCTCCGTGAACACAAGTCCTCACCTTTAATGCCACTGAAAAGCCAGAAGTAGAATCCTTTGTTTGCCTGTCACCCGGACATTTGTTAGGACGGTTTCCGAAGTGTGTAGTAATTCCGGACGGGGATGTCAGCAACACAGGGCCCATCGTGTATTTCTCCCGGAATACACGGAGACTGAAGCATCCACACACAAAGGTGGCGATCAGTACCGGGGCTCAACTGGACACGGCTACTCCATCTCACCCCACACCACGCAACCCCACCTTCAATGGACGGCCGCTGGTTGCACTCAGAACCTCGGGGTTTATGCATTCGTTCTGTGGTAATTAATTGATTGACGCATTAGTTAAATACACATTATCAGTGTGTATTGAGTTTAAGCCAGTTTGCGACTGCAAGTAAGAATTTAATCATTCCGTATTCGATACACATGAGAATTGAACACTTTTCACAACTCCACATTCACAATACATTTCTTTGTAAGTGTATTCAGTGTAAGTGTATCCCGGTTTTATGCCATGTTGATAATTGTGGCGCTACGAGTTTAATGATGATGTGGGGTAAGTGGAAGATAGTAAGTGAGTGTTTTCTCATTTGATAGAGTGAATTAATCAGCAGCTTCCTTTGTGTAGTAGATGGTGGTAGCATGGCTTGTGAGAGCAGGTATGAGGAGTTTTATTCTGTGACGTCACAACCAATTCCCGAGGTGTCGTGGGCCTAACGCAACGAAACACCAGTGAAGGGAGGTGCCCACTTGATTAATCCATTCATATACTTGCATCCGCACGATCAGTTATTTTTCATGCGCCTGTTAACATATAGATAGCTGATTATTGCATATAGATAAGTTGGCATCATCAGTTTAGATATTACTTTAGCTGTGGTTTTCTTGGTTGAGCCCTTCTCCTGGTATTATATCACCTACTTTGTGTTTTAATTGTAATAGTCCCGACGGTCGTGATCTATTCTGGATCTGAAGGTGAATGGGAATGTGGCTCGGGTGGCTGCCATACCGCAGGACAGCAGTAGGGGGTCGCGCCTGCACCATGTCCACCAACATTGAGAACACCTTGTACCTGATGACCAGATTCAAAGGCTGCCTATGTTCATTTCCTCACAGGTAATTTAGTGGCGATCATCGTTCTCGGACGAGGAAAGTGCGGGCTGTCTCGATGCATCACCCACTATATGGTGGCGATGGCGGCAGCAGATCTATTGGCCGTCTTCTGCAACGCTGCGATAGCTTACCTTTACGCTGCGATTTTTCTGTACACACCCACTATTGCATGCACCCTACAAAAAGTGATGGCCTATGTGTCCCTGGACTGCTCAGTCTGGTTAACTGTCGCTTTTACATTTGATCGCTTTGTGGCCATTTGTTGCAGGACTTCAAGACTATGTACTGCACGGTTAGAATCGCCAGGTTGGCGATAGCTACAGTGTTTGTTGTGAGTTTAATACGGAATATCCCCTACTACTTTACATTTTATTCTGAGTATATAAACCAGCCCATTGGATGTATGAACAAGCCGGAATATTTTTCCCACCCTGGATGGATTGCTTTCTCTTGGATTCACAACATTCTAACCCCTCTGCTTCCGTTTTTCGTAATTGTGTCGCTTAATATCCTGACGGTGAGATCGATCGTGGTGGCGAGCCGAGCCCGCAGGAAGCTCCGCGCTCACGTCAGTGGCGAGAAACAGGAGGACCCGGAGTTGGAGAGTCGAAGGAAATCGATCGTTTTACTCTTCTGTGTGTCCGGCAGTTTCATCCTCCTGTGGCTGACGCACGTGATTACCTTCATTTATACGCATATTGCCAACATGCACTATGTCCCAGACTGGGCTCATCCTTTGTCAATGGCAAAAGCAGCCGGGGACATGCTTAAAATTCTCAGTACGTGCACCAACACGTTTATTTATGTGGTGACTCAGTCTAGGGTCAGAGACGAACTGAAGAATGCAATCAAGTATCCCTTCACAATGTGTCTTAAGCTTGTTAGAAAATGAAATAGATTTAAGAATTGTGTAACTGTTAATGAAGAGGGTAACCGGGTAACCGTAGCAGCAACGTCTATTAATATTTGAGATAAAGACCCACTGGTGGGTTTGGGAATGTTGCAATGAGGTAGTCATGGTGAATGTTTCGAACAACTGTCTCGGGACTGAAACAATGAGAGCTGATTGCCGGAGCAAGGAGTAAAGGGAATGAATGAGACCAACTCTGAGTATTTCTGGACCGGGCTCCCTATAATGTTACACAGGAAAGGACCGAGCGCCCCCTGCTGACCGGTTGTGTCATGATCCTAAAATCCGCTAGAGGACTTCAATAAAACTAGTGATGGATTTGTATGTTATGGATCGTATGCAAATCAGAATAATTTGACCTAGTTACAATTAAATGTATTTTTACCGCATTTTGCATGTGATGTGTTGATGTACACCTTTGCTGCAAATTGCTCTGTCCGACAAAGCCTGCTGGATCTCCACTTGCCAACCATTTAAACTCCCCTTCACGAGGTGGGAGATTTCAACCTTCACGTGGTCCACCCTGTGTCGACAAATGCAATCAACCCGACGTGCACAAATAAAAGATCAAATAGAACAAGTTGGCCGACAACTTTAGGCTGTGGACGCAAAAATAAGTAGACACCCCTTCACATTCCCATCACCGTTTGCCATAGTGAAGCCGCTCGTAACTGCAGGAAAAAAACACCTCATTCTTCCATTTGGGTAGCTTGTAACCCAACGGTATTAACTTTAAGTTCGAGTCATGAAGCCATACAGCAGGGGAACGGTCCCTTTGGTCTAACTTGCCCATGGACACTCGGGCTGCAGAGGAGCTTCTATCGCCCCGACGCATGGTTCGACGGCCTCGACCGTGCGAGAATAAAGAGGGAAGGAAATTGGACTTTATTGCCTTCCATCACAGTGAGGAATGTGGGGAATCCGCTGTGGTGGATGTTTATGTTAACTTTTACGTAGTTGGGTAGCTTTCTGCTTTGTTTCGTATGGCTGTATGGTAATTCGCGTATCACTGTACCTTAATTGGTACACGTGACAATAAAATACCTTTGAAACCTTTGAAATCTTTGAAATTAGACTGGCAGTGATGGGCATATTGGTCAGCATGGGCTAGTTGGGCCGAAGGGTCTGCTTTCACGCTATATATCTCTATGACTCTAAGATCTTTGTTGACGTCCTTGCATCCTTCCCTGGTGAGGTCATCAGAGCTATGGTCCTCGATGTGTGGTCTCAATTGTACAAGACCCCCATGCCCGTGTGTGCGCCAAGCTGCGTTTGATAAAGTAGGCAAACTTTGAGGAGATTTCCTAGTGGAGCAGACAAAATGTGTAGGAAGGCAATGCACATGCTGGTATAGAAACACAAAGTTCTGGAGTAACTCAACGGGTCGGGCAGCATTTCCAGAGAAAGGGAACCTGGGCGATCGTTTCGCTGAACACCTGTGCTCAGACCCTCCTTGGCCTACGCGATCACCCAGTTGCCAAACTCTTTAACTCTCTTCCGCATTCCTACACTGACCTTTACGTCCTGAGCCTCCTCCATTGTCAGAGTGAGGCCACACCAGGCCCGTACGAAGCTTTTCAAAAAGGTGGGTGGCATGACAGGATTACAAATAAATTGTGTGAAATAATGTGCTCGCAGCGCACATCACAAGCGCGAAGCTCGAAGTCCCTCGCGCCGGGGGTCCAGGGCCCGCTTAAGAGGGCTTTGGATGCACTCTGGTGCATTCAGAGCCTTATTTTGAAGCAGTTTTCCACCTAATTTATGACGAATATTTCAGAAATGACTTTGGGTGAGTCAAGAGTAATGAGTGGGTGGAATTGGCGTCATTGTTGTATACATTTTTTTTAAATCAAGATTTGAAGTTGTCCTTGTTTTAATAATCAAGTTGTACTGTTGTAAAATGATATGTAAAATGTTATAAAGGAGCATGCAAACGCTGCAAGTAAAATAATGTAAGTTTTTGCAGAACAAAAAACCTTTTTTTAAACGTTGCGTGTGTTGATTTGATTGCCTGTCACTGTGTGCAGTGCACATTTAATGGTCCTCCTGACCTAACAACACAGCAATTTTAATTTTAATACAACATTTAGGTCGGATCAATTTCCATCATGAAAATTCAAGTCAAACTAAATGGTGCATTTACATGACGATGATCGCTTTCAAACTAACCTATTTTTATTGTCATACTATTATAACAAATTCTAGTTCCATGATGACTCATAAACAAGATCACAAATCACATTTTGAATTCTCAAACAAAATGTGATTGTGAATAATTGCAGAGCTGCCAAGTTTCACCGAGCATTTCCGTATTTTCATGGCTGAAAATCAGTATGTTGTTGGGGAAATCGGTATTTCTCACATAGGTGTAATAGAACGTACTACTCAGAAACTGGATTTTTTGAAAATCAGTATTTTGCATGCAACCACGTGTATACTCAAATATCTGTATGGAATACCGAAAATCAGTACTACTGAATCGGGAAACCATTTTTGAAATGTGAATTTATAATTCTTGATTTTGATTCAATCATATCTCTATACTTATAAAACTCTGATCTTGGATGTGTGTGTGTGTGTGTGTGTGTGTGTGTGTGTGTGTGTGTGTGTGTGCGTGTGGGTGTGTGTGTGTGTGTGTGTGTGTGTGTGTGTGTGCGCGCGCGTGTGTGTGTGTGTGTGTGTGTGTGTGTGTGTGTGTGTGTGTGTGTGTGTGTGTGTGTGTGTGTGTGTGTGTGTGTGTGTGTGTGTGTGTGTGTGTGTGTGTGTGTGTGTGATCGTACTGCTCGAAAAAATTCCTGTAGAGATTTATCCGGTGAAGTCTAAAATCTGCTTACCTAAAATTTTCCAGCTTTATTTCTTGAGTTAATCAAAATTTTCAAAAATGTCAAATATCTTTGAAAATGAAATCGCTTTGGCTGAGGACATGTTGACGTCACAATGGCTGCACGTTATGTTCACGCGCTGCGAGTGACGTCACCCTCCCCCCCCCCACGCCCACCCGTTCACAAGCCCTGACTGCAGCCTGCAGCCGGGAGCGACGTTCGGGAACCAGCACTCCCCTCTGACGGAGCGCCCCACCTCCCTCCCACTCCCCCCCCCCCCGCAACGGGTAGGGGACGGGTGCATTTTGCAGCCTGGAGCGTGGGATTTTGCGTTCTGGAACCAACCCTCACCTCTGACGACGCGCAAACCCAATCCCTCAAACTCTACCCCCTCCCTCTACCCCTCCCCGCTCCCTCTCTGCCCCCTCAGGCTCCCTCGGGCTCCCTCTCGCCCCCCCCACCTCTTCCCACCCCTCCCTCCCAACCTCCCTCTCTGTGCCTCTGCGTTCCTCTCTGTGACTCTATACCCCTCTCTGTGCCTCTGTGTTCCTCTGTAACCCCGTGTTCCTCTGTATCCTTCTGTGTCCTTCTGTTTGCCTCTGTGTCCCTCTGTGTGCCCCTGTAACCATATAAACATATAACCATTACAGCACGGAAACAGGCCATCTCGGCCCTTCAAGTCCGTGCCGAACATTTTCTATTATTTTTTTTAATTTTAAATAAATACTTCCCCCTAGTCCCATCTACCTGCACTCAGACCATAACCCTCCATTCCTTTCCCGTCCATAGATACATAGATACATAGAAAATATGTGCAGGAGTAGGCCATTCGGCCCTTCGAGCCTGCACCGCCATTCAATATGATCATGGCTGATCATCCAACTCAGTATCCCGTACCTGCCTTCTCTCCATACCCCCTGATCCCTTTAGCCACAAGGGCCACATCTAACTCCCTCTTAAATATAGCCAATGAACTGGCCTCAACTACCCTCTGTGGCAGAGAGTTCCAGAGATTCACCACTCTCTGTGTTGAAAAAGTTTTTCCTCATCTCGGTCTTAAAAGATTTCCCCCTTATCCTTAAGCTGTGACCCCTTGTCCTGGACTTCTCCAACATCGGGAACAATCTTCCTGCATCTAGCCTGTCCAACCCCATAAGAATTTTGTACGTTTCTATAAGATCCCCCCTCAATCTCCTAAATTCTAGCGAGTATAAGCCAAGTCTATCCAGTCTTTCTTCATATGAAAGTCCTGACATCCCAGGAATCAGTCTGGTGAACCTTCTCTGCACTCCCTCTATGGCTATAATGTCCTTCCTCAGATTTGGAGACCAAAACTGTACGCAATACTCCAGGTGTGGTCTCACCAAGACCCTGTACAACTGCAGTAGAACCTCCCTGCTCCTATACTCAAATCCTCTTGCTATGAAGGCCAAGATACCATTCGCTTTCTTCACTGCCTGCTGCACCTGCATGCCTACTTTCAATGACTGGTGTACCATGACACCCAGGTCTGCCTGCATCTCCCCATTTCCTAATCGGCCACCATTTAGATAATAGTCTGCCTTCCCGTTTTTGCCACCAAAGTGGATAACCTCACATTTATCCACATTATACTGCATTTGCCAAACATTTGCCCACTCACCCAGCCTATCCAAGTCACCTTGCAGTCTCCTAGCATCCTCCTCACAGCTAACACTGCCCCCCAGCTTAGTGCCATCCGCAAACTTGGAGATGTTGCTTTCAATTCCCTCGTTCAGATCATTAATATAAATTGTAAATAGCTGGGGTCCCAGCACTGAGCCTTGCGGTACCCCACTAGTCACTGCCTGCCATTGTGAAAAGGACCCGTTTACTCCTACTCTTTGCTTCCTGTTTGCCAGCCAGTTCTCTATCCACATCAATACTGAACCCCCAATACCGTGTGATTTAAGTTTGTATCCTAATCTCTTATGTGGTACCTAGTCGAAAGCCTTCTGAAAGTCCAGATACAACACATCCACTGGTTCTCCCCTATCCACTCTACTAGTTACATCCTCGAAAAATTCTATAAGATTCGTCAGATACGATTTACCTTTCGTAAATCCATGCTGACTTTGTCCAATGATTTCACCACTTTCCAAATGCGCTGCTATCCCATCTTTAATAGCTGACTCCAGCAGTTTCCCCACTACCGATGTTAGACTAACTGGTCTGTAATTCCCCGTTTTCTCTCTCCCTCCCTTCTTAAAAAGTGGGGTTACGTTTGCTACCCTCCAATCCTCAGGAACTACTCCAGAATCTAAAGAGTTTTGAAAAATTATCACTAATGCATCCACTATTTCTGGAGCTACTTCCTTAAGTACTCTGGGATGCAGCCTATCTGGCCCTGGTGATTTATCGGTCTTTAATCCATTCAATTTACCCAACACAACTTCCCGACTAACCTGGATTTCACTCAGTGCCTCCATCTCCTTTGACCCGCGGCCCCCTGCTATTTCCGGCAGATTATTTATGTCTTCCTTAGTGAAGACGGAACCAAAGTAGTTATTCAATTGGTCCGCCAATTCCTTGTTCCCCATGATCAATTCACCTGTTTCTGACTGCAAGGGACCTACATTTGTTTTAACTAATCTCTTTCCCTTCACATATTTATAAAAACTTTTGCAGTCAGTTTTTATGTTCCCTGCCAGTTTCCTTTCATAATCTATTTTCCCTTTCCTAATTAAGCCCTGTGTCCTCCTCTGCTGGTCTCTGAATTTCTCCCAGTCCTCTGGTATGCTGCTTTTTCTGGCTAATTTGTACGCATCATCTTTTGCTTTGATACTATCCCTGATTTCCCTTGTTATCCACGGATGCACTACCTTCCCTGATTTATTCTTTTGCCAAACTGGGATGAACAATTTTTGTAGTTCATCCATGCAGTCTTTAAATGCCTTCCATTGCATATCCACCGTCAACCCTTTTAGAACTAATTGCCAGTCAATCATGGCCAATTCACGTCTCATACCGTCAAAGTTACCTTTCAGAACAAAGTTCAGAACCGTTGTTTCTGCATTAACAATGTCACTCTCCATCCTAATGAAGAACTCAAGCATATTATGGTCACTCTTGCCCAAGGGGGCACGCACAACAAGTCTGCTAAACTAACCCTTCCTCATTACTCAATACCCTGTCTAGAATAGCCTGCTCTCTCGTTGGTTCCTCTACATGTTGGTTTAGATAACTATCCCTCATACATTCCAAGAAATCCTCTTCCTCAGCACCCCTGCCAATTTGATTCACCCAATCTATATGTAGATTGAAGTCACCCATTATAACTGTTTTGCCTTTGTTGCACGCATTTCTAATTTCCTGTTTGATGCCATCCCCAACTTCACTACTACTGCTAGGTGGCCTGTACACAACGATCACTAGCGTTTTTCTGCCCCTTAAAGTTTCGCAGCTCTACCCATATCGATTCCACATCCTCCAAGCTAATGTCCTTCCTTTCCACTGCGTTAATCTCCTCTCTAACCAGCAACGCTACCCCACCTCGTTTTCCTTTCTCTCTATCCCTCCTGAATATTGAATATCCCTGGATGTTCAGCTCCCAGCCTTGGTCACCCTGGAGCCATGTCTCCGTGATCCCAACTATATCATAATCATTAATTGCTATCTGCACGTTCAACTCATCCACCTTATTACGAATGCTCGTTGCATTGAGACACAAAGCCGTCAGGCTTGTTTTTACAACGCTCTTACCCCTTATACAATTATGTTCAAAAGTGGCTCTTTTTGATTTTTGCCCCTGGATTTGTCTGCCTGCCACTTTTACTTTTCACCTGCTACCTATTGCTTCCGCCCGCATTTTACACCCCTCTGTTTCTCTGCTCACCCAATTAAGAGCCCCACCACCTCTTATTCTCTGTTTATTATTGTTTTCTTCTTTCCCCCCTACATGTTGGGTCTGAGTGCTTTCCTTCTCTGCCTCCTGCCTCACACACTCTCTAATAGCATTCTCTATTTGAGTCCCTCCCCCCAACCATTCTAGTTTAAAGTAGCCTTTGCAGATCTCCCCGCCAGGATATCGGCCCCCTCAAAGGATAAAATCGAACCAGCCTCCACCACTTCCACCGGAAACTCATTCCACACAGCTACCACTCTTTGAGTAAAGACGTTCCCCCTAATGTTACCCCTAAACTTCTGTCCCTTAATTCTCAAGTCATGTCCCCTTGTTTGAATCGTCCCTACTCTCAATGGAAAAAGATTATCCACGTCAACTCTGTCTAACCCGCTCATAATTTTAAAGACCTCTATCAAGTCCCCTCTTAACCTTCTGCGCTACAAAGAATAAAGACCTAACTTGTTCAACCTTTCTCTGTAACTTAGTTGCTGAAACCCAGGCAACATTCTAGTAAATCTCCTCTGTACTCTCTCTATTTTGTTGACATCCTTCCTATAATTAGGCGACCAAAATTGTACTCCATACTCCAGAATTGGCCTCACCAATGCCTTGTACAATTTTAACATTACATCCCAACTTCTATAATCAATGCTCTGATTTATAAAGGCCAGCACCCCAAAAGCTTTCTTTACCACCCTATCTACATGAGATTCCACCTTCAGGGAACTATGCACAGTTATTCCTAGATCCCACCATTCAACTGCATTCCTCAATTCTCTACCATTTACCATGTACGTTCAATTTTGATTTGTCCTGCCGAGATGTAGTACCTCACATTTATAAGCATTAAACTCCATCTGCCATCTTTCAGCCCACTCTTCCAAATGGCCTAAATATCTCTGTAGACTTTGAAAATCTACTTCATTATCCACCACACCACCTATCTTAGTATCATCTGCATACTTACTAATCCAATTTTCCACACCATCATCCAGATCATTGATGTACATGACAAACAACAGTGGGCCCAACACAGGTCCCTGAGGCACACCACTAGTCACCTGTGTCCCTCTCTGTGCTTCCGTGTCTCACTCTGTGCCTCTGTGTCCCTCTTTGTGCCTCTATGTTCCTCTCTGTGCCTCTGTGTCCCTCTCTGTGCCTCTGTGTCCCTCTCTGTGCATCTGTGTCCCTCTCTGTTCCTCTGTGTCCCTGTCTCTATCCCCCTTCCTCTCTAGCCGCGCCTGCGTTGGGGGCTATGCGTGAGTGCATATGGCGGGGGATGGGGTAAAATGAGTGAGGGGTTGGTTAATGTGGGTGACGCCGCAGGCCACCCCTCCCCCCACAACCGCCCGTTGAGAGGATGGAACCCAACGGGTCCCACTTGGTCTAGTAACTATGAAAATTCTGATCTTGGATGTGTGTGTGTTTGTTCGTGTGTTTGTTTGTGTATAATCACATCTTGACGAACAAACGACGCGCTAACGTTAACATTTGTACATATTCCGTTAGAGATTTTTTTACCCTGGAGTCCAAAATCGCCTTATCTGACAATTTTATGTTTTATTTCTCGAGTTATTAATGAAAATCTTCAAAAATTTGACAAACTTTGAAGACTGCACAATCTTGCTCACGCCGCGAGTGTCGTCACACCCCACCTCTCCCTCCACCTTTAGTTGAAGGCCGCTCCCCGCTGCTCCTCTCCCGCCTTCCTCTCTCCCCCCCTTCCTCTCTCCCCCCTCCTCTCTCCCCCCTCCTCTCTCTCCCCCCTCCTCTCCCCCCCTCCTCTCACCCTCCCCCCTTCCTCTCGCCCACCGTCATCTCACCCCCTCTCCCCTCCCCTCCCCTGATCTCTCTCCTCTTTACTCCTCCTCCTCTCCCCTGCCCCCCAGTCGCCACGCTAGCAGCACCCCGAGAAGCAGCAGCAGATCGCCCCAAGGCGCCGCTCAAGCGGCGGGTTGGTGAAGGCAGATTGCGGCGGTACACTGTGACCTCAGCTACCGCTTCTCCCGAGCCTGCTCGGGCTTCGACAATTTATTCGAGCAGTGCGGACTCGAGCCCGAGGTGATCGAGAACTTGGCCGGTGATAAGTTTGCCGCCGACGCTGCCTTCCAAAGCCTTGCCCTCAAGTTTCGCAGCGTTAATCTGCCCAGACTCGTAGAGCGAGCCGTCCCGGCACTGCAGCAGCGATAGCGGCAACGAGCCGCACCGGGGGAAGAACAAGCCTGTGCCCTCTCGGTCATCGAGCGCAACGCCAGGGTCATCCAGTGGATGACGGCTGCAAGAGGGCCAAGAGGCACCCTCTGTCCTGGTGTAGAATAAAAGAATATTGCGCCCCCAATATTTTTTTTTCACTCTGTAACGCAACCACTACAAAATAAATGTCAAATGCCGAGCGTGAATTCACAATCGGCATTTGATTCTTTTTTTTCGCTGGCCAAGCCGAGCAAAATGACACAGCTTTTAGATTGCCCGGCGGGACTTTATGTGGCCATTGGCAACGGGACAACCGTTACTTTGAGCCCTGTACATTCTCCTATCTAACCCAAATCAAGACGTCCTTGAGGTCATAAATGACGGATACCCATCCAGAAGATCAGCTGAAACTGCATACCTCCAAGTTGCAACCAAATATTCAAATGCTTTCCCACAAAAAGCAGTCACAACAAAGTCATTAAAAGGGTATCTCAAGAAAAAGGTTTGTTAACTTTAGAATTAACAATTTTTTTTCATTTTCTTGAAGTTAGTACACAGTAAGATTTGTACAAAATAATGTACATTTTGAA
The DNA here is from genome assembly GCA_038087875.1 of Malacoraja senta. Lineage (NCBI taxonomy): Eukaryota > Metazoa > Chordata > Chondrichthyes > Rajiformes > Rajidae > Malacoraja > Malacoraja senta. The sequence goes on along the minus strand of JAXLNO010002064.1, from coordinate 20,120 downwards.
GTAGATCTAAGTGAAGTTTCTTGGATGCAGCCTCATTAGATTACAGCTAACTTCATGCGGCATTCCAACATGAAAAGGTTCCCCACCCCTATTCTAACTCCATCTTCTGCCTAGTTTCCTCAGCAGCAACTGCATCAATGGACTGCTGCATTACTGCGGACAGATCCATGGTGACAATGAAAACATGCAGATTTTTGTAATATTCCAATTATATTTTAAAATATGATGCAAAAAGAATGTCGCAAACTATGGAATTCATATTTTTCGGTATTGTTATCAAGGAAAAGAAAGCAGTTCCAATTATTTCATATTATTCATATGGAGGAGAAAATATAATTGCTCTAAAACCTACGTTAATTTTGCTATCTCAAGAAAGGTAATCCCCCTTTCCCTCTCCCCCTCCTCTTTCCCCCTCCCTCTTCCCCTCCACCTCTCTCTCCCTCCCCTATCTCTCTCTCCCCTCCCCCTCCTCCCCTTCCCTTCTCTCTCTCGCCCTCCCCTCCCTCTCCCCCCTCTCACATTGCTCCCCCTATCACGTTCCACCCCTCTCTCCCTCCCACGCAGCGTCGGAGGGCCCGCGCCCAGGGGGGAGGCGTGGGCCCATGGCTGGGGGGGGAGGCGTAGAGCAAGCGGGGGGTCGTGGGCCTGGCGGGGGGGAGGCGGAGGGGGAGGCGAGGGCCCGCGGCGAGTGGGGAGGCGAGGGCCTGCGACAGGGGGGAAAGGTGTGCGCTCGGCAGGGGGGGAAGGTGGGGGCACAGCAGGGGGGGAGGCGAGGGCCCGCGGCGGTGGTGGTGAAGGCGAGGGACGAGTCGAGCAGCCGGCGGGGGGAACGTGACGTGGGTCCTGCGGGGGGGGGAGGCGGGGGCCCGGCCGGAGCGGCGCCTGGTGTCAGGTCACGGCCGCTGCAAGGACTGGGTTCAGAATCAGTCGTTCCCGCTCCCGCCCGGCCACGGGAGAACGGTATCCCCGGACCACCGGCAGCGGACCCGCTCCCTGGATACCAGGCCGAACGGCGGCCAGGATCCGACGCCGCGGATGGAGGGATGGATCGGGCGGGCAGACACCGCAGCCCCCCGCGGGCCCGGAGAAGCGGGCACTCATTTTTTTCCAAATCATCCCGCGGGCCGGAACCAGAATTTCCCGAATTTCGGGTAATTTCCTTTAAAGTGGAAACACTGATTGCGCTACAATCTTTTTTTCTCTGGATTCGTTTTTACTCTGATAAAAAAAAAGGGTGCGTGGCAGCACCCATCGCACCCCCGCCCCCACCCTTCCGACGGCCATGCACGCGGAAATTGGCGGAACAGCACCTCATATTTCGCTTGGGCAGCTTACAGTCCAGCGGTATGAATATTGATTTCTCTAACTTCAAGTCACCTTTGCACCTACTCTCTCTCCGTCCCTCCCCAACCCTGGTCATCCCACGAGTTTCACGGTCATCCTGCTGAGTGTCTCGCTTTGTATCCACTCGTCATCCCCTTCTCCACAGCCAACAATGGACCATTGTGGGCTCCACCTTCCCTGGATCATCGCTGCTTGTTGTGATATGTTCTTCATTCCTCTCATTCGTTTGTTCTTTGTACCTTCTCGTATCTCCAGTTTCCCTTTCCCCTGACACTCAGAAGAAGGGCTTCAACCTGAAACGCCGCCTATTCCATTCCTACAGAGATGCTGCCTGACCCGCTGAGTTACTCCAACACTCTGTGTCGATCTACCGTGTTTGATAAAAAAGAATGTTGTCCAAGTATCTTCCCAATCACCTATCCCACTGGTTCTACCACCTTCACTGATGTGCGACCAAGCACACCATGTGCTCTTCCACATCTTGCCTTCAGCAAGAAATGCCTTAGATGTCCGATGAGCCCACATCGGACAACGTTGATGAAAAATTATATCCTTGCCAAACATGAGAAACATTAGTATTTTTTATTTTATTTTAAACGAACTTTTGAAAAAACATGCTGTCATTTCAACACAATTTCACCCAATTCAATCTCACACAAACCAACTTCCCATCTACTGACTCCATTTGTACCTCACTCTGCCTCGGCAAGTCCAGCAGCATAATCATGGACGAGTCGCACTCAGGCCACATTCCTTCTCCCATATGGGATAAGCTACAGCAGTGTGAATACGCACATCTCCAGATTCAGGGGCAGTTTCTTCCCAGCTGTTATATGGCAACCGAATCATCCTACCACAGCCAGAGACCAGTACCGAACCACTATCTATCTCATTGATGACCCTTGGACTATCCTTGATCAGACTTCGCTGGCTTTCCCTTGCACTAAACGTTATTCCCTCATAATGTATCTGCACGCTGTAAATTGTTCAATTGTAATCATGTGTTGTCTTTCTGTTGAATGGTTAGCAAGCAACAAAAGCTTTTCACTGTACCTCAGTACACCTGATAACAAACTAAACTGAACTGAACTGAAAATCATGGGAATTTTGTTTCCTATCGTAGAATAAGATTAACCCAAGTGAACAATTTATGTCATCTGATATTTTGAGCCCCATATCTGAGGAAGGATGTGCTGGAGAGGGCCCAGAGAAGGATTAGGAGAATAATCCCAGGAATGATTGGGTTAATGTGTGATGAGCACAAGGTCATGGGGTATAGGAGTAGAGTTAGGCCATTTGGCCTGTCAAGTCTACTCCGTCATTAAATCATGGCTGATCTATCTCTACCTCCTAACCCCATTCTCCTGCCTTCTCCCCATAACTCCTGACACCCGTACTAATCAAGAGTTCATTTGAAAGCACTGAACCCTCATTGAAATGTATCGCATAGTGAAAGAACTGGATAGAATGGATGTGGTGAGGATGTTTCCACTGGTGGGGGAGTCTTGGACCAGAGACCACAGCCTCAGAATAAAACGACATAGAAAGGAGATGAGAAGGAATTTCTTTAGTCAGAGGGTGGTGAATCTGTGGAATTCATTGCCACAGATGGCTGTGGAGGCCAAGTTAATGGAAAATTTAAAGTGGGAGATTGACAGATTCTTGATTAATAGAGATGTCAGGGTTATGGGGAGAAGGGAGGAGAATTGAATCATTCATGATTTGATTTGATTTGATGGGCCAAGTGGCCCAATTCTGCTGCTATCACTTGTGGACATGATTATTTTCCACGTGCACCATTCTGCTGACATTCTGTGAAGGAAAATGTCCCCAGGTACTTCTAAGCTACGTTTCTCTAAACGGAACCAGTCGACTCAGCACTAATTGTGTCATCCATATGCCCATTTCCTAGAACTGGGGCTAGATGTTAAAAAATAAACACTAGAGTCAGGAGTTTGCCATAAATGCCATAAACGCCTTTTCATGCCTTTTTTGATGATTTCAGGAAGATAAAGCCTTTTTCACGATTGATTGCCTAAATCAGCCTTTTTTTCACTAACGTAACTTACAAGAACATTTACACCACCGGGGCGAAACCCGGCTGTAAATGGGTGTTACGTGGTGATTGGAGAGGTGCGTGGGAAAGGGTCCAGTCATTGCAGACTGGATTCATGCAGACTGGAGTAGGTGTGAAGTGGTGATTGGGGAGGAGTAGGCGGGGAAGGATCTAGTGTTTTCAAACTGGCGTCAAGCTGTGAGTAGGTGTGAAGTGTTGGTTGGGGATGGGGTGTGGGGGTACCAGGGTTCAGTTTCTGTTTATCGAACCTGCAGTAGAATTTGTTCAGGTCGTTGGTCAGCTGACGATTGTCCAAGGTGCGGGGGGTTTTCATCTTGTAGCTTGTGATTTCCTGCAAGCCCTTCCACACTGAAGAAGAGTCATTTGCTGATAACTTGCCCCGCAACTTTTCAGAGTACCTTTCCTTGGCAGCTTTGATTCCTCTTCTCAGCTTTTACTTGGCCTGCCTGTAGAGGTCTGCATCCCCGCTCCTGTAGGGTCTACCGCTGCAAGCGTCAAAATGCCCAAAGTCAAGTCAACGCCTTGTAAAAAACTGAACGATTTGGTGAGAGTGTACAGGAGTGATATATTCTCTACAGACACATTTGTGCTGTTTTGCAAAGCATGTGAGAAAGCAGTGAATCATGAGTATAAATATTTCGTCTCCCAGCATGTACAGACAGCTAAACTTAAGGTAGGACATATGCAAGATTGTCTCCTCGCAACATTTACTGCTGGCTCCAGTCGCAATTGTGAATTTTCGAGTGATCTGTGCAACGCATTCATTGATGCTGGAATTCCACTGTGGAAATTGGAAAACAAATCTCTCAGAGGTTTTTTCGGGAAATACACAGTGTCATCATTACGGAAAAATTATGTTGACAGCAACTTCAACATTGTTGTGCAGAAAATTAGAGATGAAGTTGCACACAGCAAAATATGTATCTCAATAGACGAGACAACTGATGCTGTGGGGAGATGTTTTGCCAATGTGGTCATCGGTAATCTGGAGGCAGGTCAACCATTAAAGGAGTATTTGTTGACATCGGAAGTATTGGAGAAGTCAAACAGCTGAACTATTGTTCAGTTGTTTACATCTTCACTTGCTGTACTTTGTACTGAAAGTTCCTGGCGATGTAGGTAAGGACATACAAGGAAAATGTGTTAGCGAACATAGATCTTGAAGAAATACAAAACATAGCTAAAGTTCTCAATGGTAGTTGTAATGCACAAAATATCAACATGAATGTAGAGTCTGTAGCTTGTTTCAGGTATGCACCAGTGACCTTAGCTGGGGTAGAAAGACGTTTTTCACAACTGAAGCATATTTTGTCTGACAGACGGCATAGTTTAACACCAGATAATTTGAAAAAATGCTAGTAATTATGTGCAACCAGGCAACTTCCGTCATTTAATGTAGTATACCTTTATAATTATCATTTTTAACCATATTTTGGTGGTGGAAATAAATCCCTTTTCATGCCTTTTTTGTAATTTTATTATGCCTTTTTGCCTGCCTATTTCAGAGATTTTTAACGCCTAAATATCCTGGTTCTACTTAACCACCTAGTTGATGAGTTATAGAGATGAACAGCATAGAAGCAGGCCCTTTGACCCATCTTCTCCATGCTAACTAAGATGTCACACTGGGCTGGTCCCATTTCCCTGCATTTGGCCCATATCTCTCTAAACCCTCCCTGTCCATGTGCCTGTCCAAATGTATTTAAAATGTTGTTATAGTCCCTCTCTCAACTACCTCCTCTGGCAGCTCGTTCCATACACTCACCACCCTTTGAATGAAGTATGTTCACCTATGTTGAGCGTTAAGCTGACTTTAACATCGCGGAGGCCTTGGATCCTTTGCCGGGGATCACCAGTGTTGGAGCTCCGTCCAGCTCGGCCTGTGGAATTCGGAAGCCGCGGTCTCCGGTAAGAAGCGGCCGATTCGGAAACTCCGAGCCACAGAGTGTGTTCCTCCTTTCCGATGCCGGAGTTTCGATTATTCCGGCGAGAGGGCTTGTACATCGGGCCGTCCGTAGCGGCGACTGCGGAGGGTTCTAAGGCCCCGACCACGGGTGACCAAAGAGGAAGATGAGTGTACTTTATTGCCTTCCCTCATAGTGGGAAACGTTGATTCCGCTGCGTGGGTGTGTTTATGTTAAACTCTAGTATGTATTGTGTTCTTTTTATTTGTGTGGCTGTATGGTAACTCAAATCTCACTGTAACGATTGGTGCTTATGACAATAAATGTGAACTTGAACTTGAACGATGGGATAGTCCCGGCCTCAACTACCTCCTCTGGCAACTTATAACCAATAATTAAAAATAAATACTTCCCCCTAGTCCCATCTACCTGCACTCAGACCATAACCCTCCATTCCTTTCCCGTCCATATACCCATCCAATCTATTTTTAAAGGATAACATCGAACCTGCCTCCACCACTTCCACTGGAAGCTCATTCCACACACCTACCACTCTCTGAGTAAAGAAGTTCCCCCTAATGTTCCCCCTAAACTTCTGTCCCTTAATTCTCAAGTCATATCCCCTTGTTTGAATCTTCCCTACTCTCAATGTGAAAAGCTTATCCACGTCCACTCTGTCTAACCCGCTCATAATTTTTAAGACCTCTATCAAGTCCCCTCTTAACCTTCTGCGCTCCAAAGAATAAAGACCTAACTTGTTCAACCTTTCTCTGTAACTTAGTTGCTGAAACCCAGGCAACATTCTAGTAAATCTCCTCTGTACTCTCTCTATTTTGTTGACATCCTTCCTATGATTAGGCGACCAAAATTGTACTCCATACTCCAGAATTGGCCTCAACAATGCCTTGTACAATTTTAACATTACATCCCAACTTCTATATTCAATGCTCAGATTTATAAAGGCCAGCACACCAAAAGCTTTCTTTACCACCCTATCTACATGAGATTCCACCTTCAGGGAACTATGCACAGTTATTCCTAGATCCCTCTGTTCAACTGCATTCCTCAATTCGCTACCATTTACCGTGTACGTCCTATTTTGATTTGTCCTGCCGAGATGTAGCACCTCACATTTGTCAGCATTAAACTCCATCTGCCATCTTTCAGCCCACTCTTCCAAATGGCCTAAATCTCTCTGGAGACTTTGAAAATCTACTTCATTATCCACAACACCACCTATCTTAGTATCATCTGCATATTACTAATCCAATTTTCCATACCTTCATCCAGATCATTGATGTACATGACAAACAACAGTGGACCCAACACAGACCCCTGAGGCACACCACTACTCACCTGTGTCCCTCTCTGTGCTTCCGTGTCTCACTCTGTGTCTCTGTGTCCCTCTTTGTGCCTCTGTGTTTCTCTCTCTGCCTCTGTGTCCCTCTCTGTGCCTCTGTGTCTCTCTCTGTGCATCTGTGTCCCTCTCTGTTCCTCTGTGTCCCTGTCTCTATCCCCCTTCCTCTCTAGCCGCGCCTGCGTTGGGGGCTATGCGTGAGTGCATATGGCGGGGATGGGGTAAAATGAGTGAGGGGTTGGTTAATGTGGGTGACGCCGCAAGCTAACCCTCCCCCCACAACCGCCCGTTGAGAGGATGGAACCCAACGGGTCCCACTTGGTCTAGTAACTATGAAAATGCTGATCTTGGATGTGCGTGTGTTTGTTCGTGTGTTTGTTTGTTTGTGTATAATCACATCTTCACGAACAAACGACGCGCTAACGTTAACATTTTTACATATTCCGGTAGATATTTTTTTACCCTGGAGTCCAATATCGCCTTATGTGACAATTTTATGTTTTGTTTCTCGAGTTATTAATGAAAATCTTCATAAATTTGACAAACTTTGAAGAGTGCACAATCTTGCTCACGCCGCGAGTGTCGTCACACTCCACCTATCCCTCCACCTTCAGTTGAAGGCCGCTCCCCGCTGCTCCTCTCCCCCCTTCCTCTCTCCCCCCTCCTCTCTCCCCTCCTCTCTCCCCCCTCCTCTCTCTCTCCCCTCCTCTCTCCCCCCCTCCTCTCACCCTCCCCCCTTCCTCTCGCCCACCTTCATCTCACCCCCCCTCTCCCCTCCCGTCCCATGATCTCTCTCCTCTTTACTCCTCCTCCTCTCCCCCACCCCCCCAGTCGCCACGCTAGCAGCGCCCCGAGAAGCAGCAGCAGATCGCCCCAAGGAGCGGCTCAAGCGGCGGTTTGGTGAAGGCAGATTGCGGCGCTAGCACTGTGACCTCAGCTACCGCTTCTCCCGAGCCTGCTCGGGCTTCGACAATTTATTCGAGCAGTGCGGACTCGAGCCCGAGGTGATCGAGAACTTGGCCGGTGATAAGTTTGCCGCCGACGCTGCCTTCCAAAGCCTTGCCCTCAAGTTTCGCAGCGTTAATCTGCCCAGACTCGGAGAGCGAGCCGTCCCGGCACAGCAGCAGCGATAGCGGCAACGAGCCGCTCCGGGGGAAGAACAAGCCTGTGCCCTCTCGGTCATCGAGAGCAACGCCAGGGTCTTCCAGTGGATGACGGCTGCAAGAGGGCCAAGAGGCACCCTCTGTCCTGGTGTAGAATAAAAGAATATTGCGCCCCCAATATTTTTTTTTCACTCTGTATTTTTTTTAAAGGAGGGTGCGAACGCAACCATTACAAAAAAAAATATCAAATGCCGATCGTGAATTCACAATCGGCATTAGATTTTTTTTTTTTCGCTGGCCAAGCCGAGCAAAATGACACAGCTTTTAGATTGCCCGGCAGGACTTTAGATGGCCATTGGCAACTGGGCAACCGTTAATTTGAGCCGTGTACATTCTCCTATCTAACCCAAATCAAGACGCCCTTGAGGTCATAAATGATGGATACCCATCCAGAAGATCAGCTGAAACTGCATACCTCCAAGTTGCAACCAAATATGCAAATGCTTTCCCACAAAAAGCAGTCACAACAAAGTCATTAAAAGGTTTGTTAACTTTAGAATTAACAATTTTTTTTTCATTTTCTTGAAGTTAGTACAGAGTAGGATTTGTACAAAATAATGTACATTTTGAAGTATATCTAAGTGAAGTTTCTTGGATGCAGCCTCATTAGATTACAGCTAACTTCATGCGGCATTCCAACATGAAAAGGTTCCCCACCCCTATTCTAACTCCATCTTCTGCCTAGTTTCCTCAGCAGCAACTGCATCAATGGACTGCTGCATTACTGCGGACAGATCCATGGTGACAATGAAAACATGCAGCTTTTTATAATATTCCAATTATATTTAAAAATATGATGCAAAAAGAATGTCGCAAACTATGGAATTCATATTTTTCGGTATTGTTATCAAGGAAAAGAAAGCAGTTCCAATTGTTTGATATTATTCATATGGAGGAGAAAATATAATTGCTCTAAAACTTACGTTAATTTTGCTATCTCAAGAAAGGTAATCCCCCTTTCCCTCTCCCTCTCCTCTTTCCCCCTCCCTCTTCCCCTCCACCTCTCTCTCCCTCCCCTATCTCTCTCTCCCCTCCCCCTCCTCCCCTTCTCTCTCTCTCCCGCTCCCCTCCCTCTCCCCCCTCTCACATTGCTCCCCCTCTCACGTTCCACCCCTCTCTCCCTCCCACGCAGCGTCGGAGGGCCCGCGCCCAGGGGGGGGGCGTCGGCCCGTGGCTGGGGGTGGAGGCGTAGAGCAAGCGGGGGGTCGTGGGCCTGGCGGGGGGGAGGCGGGGGTGGAGGCGAGGGCCCGCGGCGGGGGGGAGGCGAGGGCCTGCGGCAGAGGGGAAAGGTGTGGGCTCGGCAGGGGGGAAGGTGGGGGCACAGCAGGGGGGGAGGCGAGGGCCCGCGGCGGGGGGGGTGAAGGCGAGGGACGACGCGAGCAGCCGGCGGGGGGAACGTGACGTGGGTCCGGCGGGGGGGGCGGGGGCCCAGCCGGAGCGGCGCCTGGTGTCAGGTCACGGCCGCTGCAAGGACTAGGTTCAGAATCAGTCGGTCCCGCTCCCGCCCGGCCACGGGAGAACGGTATCCCCGGACCACCGGCAGCGGACCCGCTCCCTGGATAACAGGCCGAACGGCGGCCAGGATCCGACGCCGCGGATGGAGGGATGGATCGGGAGGGCAGACACCGCAGCCCCCCGCGGGCCCGGAGAAGCGGGCACTCGTTTTTTTCCAAATCATCCCGCGCGCCGGAACCAGAATTTCCCGAATTTCGGGTAATTTCCTTTAAAGTGGAAAAACTGATTGCGCTACAATCTTTTTTTCTCTGGATTCGTTTTTACTCTGATAAAAAAAAGGGAGCGTGGCAGCACCCATCGCATCCCCGCCCCCACCCTTCCGACGGCCATGTACGCGGAAATTGGCGGAACAGCACCTCATATTTCGCTTGGGCAGCTTACAGTCCAGCGGTATGAATATTGATTTCTCTAACTTCAAGTCACATTTGCACCCACTCTCTCTCCGTCCCTCCCCCACCCTGGTCATCCCACTAGCTTCACAGTCGTCCTGCTGAGTGTCTCGCTTTGTATCCACTCGTCATCCCCTTCTCCACAGCCAACAATGGACCATTGTGGGCTCCACCTTCCCTGGATCATCGCTGCTTGTTGTGATATGTTCTTCATTCCTCTCATTCATTTGTTCTTTGTACTTTCTCGTTTCTTAAGGTTCCCTCTCCCCTGAATCTCAGAAGAAGGGCTTCAACCTGAAACGCCGCCTATTCCATTCCTACAGAGATGTTGCCTGACCCGCTGAGTTACTCCAACACTCTGTATCGATCTACCGTGTTTGATAAAATCAATGTTGTTCAAGTATCTTCCTAATCACCTCTCCCACTAGTTCTACCACCTTCGCTGATGTGCGACCAAGCACACCATGTGCTCCTCCACACCTTGCCTTCAGCAAGAAATGCCTTAGATGTCCGATGAGCCCACATCGGACAACGTTGATGAGAAAGTATATCCTTGCCAAACATGAGAAACATTAGGATTTTTATTTTTATTTTAAACGAACTTTTGAAAAAACATGCTGTCATTTCAATACAATTTCACCCAATTCAATCTCACACAAACCAACTTCCCATCTACTGACTCCATTTGTTCCTCACTCTGCCTCGGCAAGTCCAGCAGCATAATCATGGACGAGTCGCACTCAGGCCACATTCCTTCTCCCATATGGGATAAGCTTCAGTAGTGTGAATACGCACATCTCTAGATTCAGGGGCAGTTTCTTCCCAGCTGTTATCAGGCAACAGAATCATCCTACCACAGCCAGAGACCAGTACCGAACCACTATCTATCTCATTGATGACCCTTGGACTATCCTTGATCAGACTTCGCTGGCTTTCCCTTGCACTAAACGTTATTCCCTCATAATGTAACTACACGCTGTAAATTGTTCAATTGTAATCATGTGTTGTCTTTCTGTTGACTGGTTAGCACATTGATTTGATGGGCCAAGTGGCCCAATTCTGCTGCTATCACTTGTGGACATGATTATTTTCCACATGGACCATTCTGCTGACCTTCTGTGAAGGAAAATGTCCCCAGGTACTTCTAAGCTACGTTTCTCTAAACGGAACCAGTCGACTCAGCACTAATTGTGTCATCCATATGCCCATTTCCTAGAACGGGGATATATGTTAAAAAATAAACACTAGAGTCAGGAGTTTGCCATAAATGCCATAAATGCCTTTTCATGCCTTTTTTGATGATTTCAGGAATATAAAGCCTTTTTCACGATTGATTGCCTAAATCAGCCTTTTTTTCCACTAACGTAACTTACAAGAACATTTACACCACCGGGGCGAAACCCGGCTGTAAATGGGTGTTACGTGGTGATTGGAGAGGGGTGCGTGGGAAAGGGTCCAGTCATTGCAGACTGGAGTCATGCAGACTGGAGTAGGTGTGAAGTGGTGATTGTGGAGGAGTAGGTGGGGAAGGATCTAGTCTTTTCAAACTGGCGTCAAGCTGTGAGTAGGTGTGAAGTGTTGGTTGGGGATGGGGTGTGGGGGTACGAGGGTTCAGTTTCTGTTTATCGAACCTGCAGTAGAATTTGTTCAGGTCGTTGGTCAGCTGACGATTGTCCAAGGTGCGGGGGGTTTTCATCTTGTAGCTTGTGATTTCTTGCAAGCCCTTCCACACTGAAGAAGAGTCATTTGCTGAGAACTTGCTCCTCAACTTTTCAGAGTACCTTTCCTTTGCAGCTTTGATTCCTCTTCTAAGCTTTTACTTGGCCTGCCTGTAGAGGTCTGCATCCCCGCTCCTGTAGGCTCTACCCCTGCAAGCGTCAAAATGCCCAAAGTCAAGTCAACGTCTTGTAAAAAACTGAACGATTTGGTGAGAGTGTACACGAGTGATATGTTCTCTACAGACAAATTTGTGCTGTTTTGCAAAGCGTGTGAGAAAGCAGTGAATCATGAGAATAAATATTTCGTCTCCCAGCATGTACAGACAGCTAAACTGAAGGTAGGAAATATGCAAGATTGTCTCCTCGCTACATTTACTGCTGGCTCCAGTCGCAATTATGAGTTTTCGAGTGATCTGTGCAACGCATTCATTGATGCTGGAATTCCACTGTGGAAATTGGAAAACAAATCTCTCAGAGGTTTTTTAGGGAAATACACAGTGTCATCATTACGGAAAAATTATGTTGACAGCAACTTCAACATTGTTGTGCAGAAAATTAGAGATGAATTTGCACACAACAAAATATGGCTCTCAATAGACGAGACAACTGATGCTGTGGAGAGATGTTTTGCCAATGTGGTCATCGGTAATCTGGAGGCAGGTCAACCATTAAAGGAGTATTTGTTGACATCGGAAGTATTGGAGAAGTCAAACAGCTGATCTATTGTTCAGTTGTTTCCATCTTCACTTGCTGTACTTTGTACTGAAAGTTCCTGGCGATGTAGGTAAAGGCATACAAGGAAAATGTGTTAGCGAACAAAGATCTTGAAGAAATACAAAACATAGCTAAAGTTCTCAATGGTAGTTGTAATGCACAAAATATCAACATGAATGTAGAGTCTGTAGCTTGTTTCAGGTATGCACCAGTGACCTTAGCTGGGGTAGAAAGACGTTTTTCACAACTGAAGCATATTCTGTCTGACAGCGGCATAGTTTAACACCAGATAATTTGAAAAATGCTAGTAATTATGTGCAACCAGGCAACTTTCGTCATTTAATGTAGTATACCTTTATAATTATCATTTTTAACAATATTTTAGTGGTGGAAATAAATCCCTTTTCATGCCTTTTTTGTAATTTTATTATGCCTTTTTGCCTGCCTATTTCAGAGATTTTTAATGCCTAAATATCCTGGTTCTACTTAACCACCCAGTTGATGAGTTATAGAGATGAACAGCATAGAAGCAGGCCCTTTGACCCATCTTCTCCATGCCAACTGAGATGTCATACTGGGCTGATCCCATTTCCCTGCATTTGGCCCATATCTCTCTAAACCCACCCTGTCCATGTGCCTGTCCAAATGTATTTAAAATGTTGTTATAGTCCCTCTCTCAACTACCTCCTCTGGCAGCTCGTTCCATACACTCACCACCCTTTGAATGAAGTATGTTCACCTATGTTGAGCGTTAAGCTGACTTTAACATCGCGGAGGCCTTGGATCCTTTGCCGGGGATCACCAGTGTTGGAGCTCCGTCCAGCTCGGCCTGTGGAATTCGGAAGCCGCGGTCTCCGGTAAGAAGCGGCCGATTCGGAAACTCCGAGCCACAGAGTGTGTTCCTCCGTTCCGATGCCGGAGTTTCGATTATTCCGGCGAGAGGGCTTGTACATCGGGCCGTCCGTAGCGGCGACTGCGGAGGGTTCTAAGGCCCCGACCACGGGTGACCAAAGAGGAAGATGAGTGTACTTTATTGCCTTCCCTCACAGTGGGAAACGTTGATTCCGCTGCGTGGGGGTGTTTATGTTAAACTCTAGTATGTATTGTGTTCTTTTTATTTGTATGGCTGTATGGTAACTCAAATCTCACTGTACCGATTGGTGCTTATGACAATAAATGTGAACTTGAACTTGAACGATGGGATAGTCCCGGCCTCAACTACCTCCTCTGGCAACTTGTTCCATACATTCCTTTGTGTGTATAAGTTACCCCTCGGATTCCGATTAAATCTTTTCCCCTTCACCTTGAACCTGTCCTGCGGTCCTCGATTCCCCTACTCTGGGCAAAAGACTGCGCATCTACCCAATCTATTCTTCTCATGATTTTGTACACCTCTATAAGATTTCCCTCATCCTCCTGCGCTCCGTGGAATAGAGACCCGGCCTACTCAGCCTCTTCCTACACCTCACACCCTCTAGTCCTGGCAACATCCTCGTAAATCTTTGCTGAACCCTTTCAAGCTTGACAATATATTTCCTATAACACGGTGCCCAGAACTGAACACAATATTCTAAATGCAGTCTCACCAACGTCTTATACAACTGCAACATGACCTCCCAATTTCTATACTCAATATTCTGACTGATGAAGGCCAAAGTGCCAAAATACATTTTGAACATCTTATCTACCTGCCACTCGACCTTCAAGGAACCGTGCACCTGTACTGCTAGATCCCTCTACTCTACAACACTACCCAGAGGCCTACCATTCTCAATATGTGCCCAAGTGGCGAGAAGAAAACTGATTCACTAACCGTCTACGCGCGCTGAATGCCTTTGTTATTAACTAGTTGAGATATTATTTTGAGTGTATATCTGGGACATATACTGTTCATAGAAAAAAACGAACTAAAATTGCAGGTATTTAAAACATTCTTTGAACGACTGGAAGTAAAAAGAGAACGATTTTCCCCACGAGTAGTGGCATAGGATGGGAACTAGAAGCCGCGGAGGACGGGAGAGGCAGAGAACTCACCGTGCCCAAATAACAACGAGGAGCCATGAACCCTCCGTAGTCGCCGCTACGGACGACCAGATGTACATGCCCTCTCTTCGGATGATCGAAACTCCGACGTCGGGACGGTCGAACATACTCCGCGGCTTGGTGTGCCCAAATTGTACACTTTCTTACCGGAGCCCGCGGCTTCAAGATGCTATAAGCCGTAGGCCGTCGGTTGGAGCTCTTGTCCGGTGATCCCCGACAAGGGATCCCAGGCTCCGGATGCTAACTCCACACCACCCCCGCGGCTCGAAGCTCCGCAGACTACAGCCCCATGATGCCAAAGTCACCAGGCCAGCGATCGGAGCTCTCCTTTCTGGCGACCCCGGCAAGGTATTTCCCCGCTCCGCGATGGCAGTGACTGATAATGGTTTTCCCCTTTTCTCCCCCCGCCACCCCGCCACATACCGAGAGACACTAAAACAAACAATTGGACATACTAAAAAAAACAAATAAAGTCGAAATAACGAAGCCGACCTACAGTGCCTCCAACCGACCAATTAGATAGCTATCTAGCTACATAATAATACAATTGGTGGACAGGTAGCCGGCTAGATAGCTAGATATCTCATCAGCGTGTTAAATAGTTTGATATACAGAAAGCTAACTAGATACGTTGCTGGATAGCTCGATATTAAGATCGTTAGATAGCTCGATATCTAGACAGATATTCTGGAGAATTGTCTCGATCCGAAATGTCATCTATTCCTTCTGTCCTGAGATGCTGCCAGTCCCGCTGAGTTACTGCAACAGTTTGTGTCTATCCAAGATTGATAGCCAGGTAGGTAGGTAGCCAGATAGATAGATAATTCGATAGTTAACATGATAGTTAGTAGCTAGGTAGCTAGATAGAAGGATACCAAGATAGTTACATAGCTGGATAGCCACATAGTTGGTCGCTAGATAGTATAAAATATATCAAGTTAGCTTGATGAATAGAATAATCGGTAGCTAGTTAGCAAGACCTGGTTATCCAGCTGTCCAGATAGCGAACTAGTTAACTTCATGGTAAAATTGGTAATTCGCTTTATAGCTAGATTGCTCACCAGCTAGGTAGATAGCTAGAGGGCTAGATATCTAGATAGATAGCTGGCTATCTATAGCTGGGTAGTTCGATGTATAGGTAGTCATATTGCTGGATATCCGGAGATGATACCCAGGTGCCTAGATAGCCAGGTATTCAGTCCTCCATAATATGAAGCTAGGTGGCTGGTTAAGTTGATAGCCAGATGTATAGTCCGAAAGCTAGATTGCCCGCTAGCCAAATAGGTATATAGGCAGACGATACCCCGACGTGGCGTCGAAGGACGAGACGCCGAAGCGAAGAATTGGAAACGAAAAAAACGATTGGAAATACTCCAAAAAGCCAAATAACTGAAAGCATACGAAGCTGAAAAGCCAAATAGCCGCAAGCGTACAAGCCGAAAAGCCAACTAACCGAAAGGGTGGGACGGCTAAAAGCCAACTAACCGAAAGGACGGGACGCCAAAAAGCCAACTACCCGAAAGGGCGGGACGCCTAAAAGCGAACTCACCGAAAGGCCGCAATACTGAAACGCTAAATCACCGAAAGGCCCATAACGCCTAGAAGCCAACGCTTCTAAATGCCGCAATGCCGAATAGCCAAATAACGAATGACGTCGCCGGGAGGGCGGAACTTGTCAGCAATTGATCCAGACCCACGCGTCCTTCACATCACTGGCCGGGGGAGACGTGAGCGTGGGCCCACACAAGCCATAGGTGACTGGGAACTCTGAACCCGGGAACCAAGGTGTAAGCGGCCGAATGAGCGCGTCCGGGGACAGCACCAACTCTCCCACGGCCACGGCCGCCCTCCGCCTCGTCTCGCCCATGCGGCCGCGCTGTGGCGGGCTGTGGGTTGGCAGCATACACACACAGGTGGCCGGGTGGAGCAGAGTTGGGTACAGTCTGGTCCCTGCGCCCACCCAGTGTCACTGACCGCGATGCACCACCACCGGACCCCTGACGCGCACATGGGGCGATCACCCCCCTGGCTGCGGGGACAGACGGCAATGGTCTCAACCCGAAACGTCGCCGATTCCTTCTCTCCATAGATGCTGCCTCACCCGCTACTTTCGATGTTTCCAGCATCTGCAGTTCCTTCCTGAACATTTAGTGTCATCTTATTTGGTGTCGGCTGCAATCTTAATAATCGTGCTTCGTTTAAGGATACTTTCCTGTACACGTTTGACAAATTCCACCTCAACTAAGCCCTTTGCCCTAGGGCCGTCGCGGTCTTTATTTGGGAAAGTTTTTATCCCCCTTCTCTGACAATACAGTTAGTCTCAAAGCTGCCTCCCATCTCTAAGCGACTTTGAGTCCTGAAAAGCGCTATATAAATAAAATCTATTATTATTATTATTATCTCCGGATATATATTTGTTCTTCTAATGCTCGTGGCCTTCTTGCAGCCCTATATTACACCTAAAACAAGACAAATATTTCCCTTTTTTCGTAGCTCCGATTATAGTGGCTGACTGGACGAACCGTCAGTAATGGCACCTCCAACACTTGCCATGAAGTTCTCCTTCATCGGAAAGACAATTCCCACCTCGCACATGTTCCTTGTCCAGGGACTCCACGTTTTTCAGCATGAGGGCCACATTATATATTTGGCACAACGTGTCAATTTCTGTCCCTCTCTCTCTCAGGGTAGAGAGAGAGGGACAGATAGAGAGAGGGGGGCAGCGAGAGAGAGGCAGAGAGAGAGGGGGCAGAGTGAAAGCAGAGATAGGGCAGGTAGAGAGGGGAGACTGGTGGGAGAGATAGAGAGGGGGAGAGGGAGAGCGGAGAGGGGACAGAGAGAGGAGAGACAAGGGGGGAGAGAGGGAGCGAAAAGAGAGAGAGGGTTAGAGAGAGAGAGAGAGAGAGAGAGAGAGAGAGAGACAGAGAGAGAGAGAGAGAGAGAGAGAGAGAGAGAGAGAGAGAGAGAGGTGGGGGGAGAGGGGTCAGAGAGGAACGATCGCACACTGTAACGCGCCGCCGACCCATTGTGACAGCAGCAGCCGAACAACCACACCCCCCCACGCCGATTCCACCGAAATTCTACTTCACGGCGGCCTTGTGATTTCTCGGCTCTGACAGTTCGAGGATCTACCCGGTAACAACACTAAGAGCAGCTCCGACCGCCGTGCCCCCGACTCGAATCGACGCCTAACCGACACACGCTCAGTCCTGCGCTGTGCTTGGTATGGGCCGGATTAAATCTCGTGGCGGGCCGGATGTGGCCCGCGGGCCATAGTTTGGAGATCCCTGCCCTTGAGTATCAACATATTAGTCCTGTCCCTTCCGCAGCCAGATTATCATTACGGCCACAACGTACCACTCAACTAACCTACCCACGCTCTGATTTCATCCGCCTGACCCGCCAGGCTTCTTGCATTAAAATAAAGTAACTTAATCCTGCCTCGTTCCTTTCCGAGCGTCGGCACATCCTCTCGACTGAACTTGCTTCCATCTCCTTCCATAACATCTTCCAGCTTCTCAGCTGCCCTACTCCTGCATTGGATCCCGTCCCCCTTACAATCTAATCCCTAAGCTTTCCACTCACTCCACCAACCTGCCAAAAAGATCGCCGTCCCCTGCATCAACCTATCTCTTACTAGGATTTATCCAGACCCAGTTACCCTATCCACCCCCACTCGTATCGGTCTGAAGAATGGTCTCAATCCTAAACGTCGTCTGTTCTTTCCCTCCCCAGATGCTGCCTGAGCCGCTGAGTTCCTCCAGCACTTTGCGTTTTACTCGGGATTCCAGCGTCTGCAGTTCCCTGTGCATTTGACTACACATCCACAGATTAACCGGTACTTTGTGATTTCCGGAGAGGGATGCAGCATGGCAACAGGTCCCTCGGCTGCGAGTGTCTACCTTCGAAAACCACCATCTCCAGCTCCTTCCTACTCTCTTTTACCAACAGATGGGCAATCTAGAGCCACAGGCATAGGTTCATTTGTGTTAGGAGCAGGATTGGTCATTCGGCTCATCAAGTCGACTCCGCCATTAAATCGTGGCTGATCTATCTATCCCTCCTAAAGCTATTCTCCTACCTTCTCCCATAACCACTGTCACCGGTATTAATAAATAATCTGTCTATCTCTGCCTTAAACATATCCCTTAACATGGCCTCCGCATCCTTCTGGGCAAAGAACTCTACAGATTTACCGCCCTTGACGAAAGAAATTGCTCCTCATCTCCATCCTAAAGTAACATCCCTTAATTCTGAGGCTATAACCCCTGGTCCTAGGCTCTCCCACTGGTGAAAACATCCTCTCCATATGCACTCTATCCAAGCCTTTCACTATTCTGTACGTTTCAATGAGGTCCCCCCTTCATTCTCCTAACTCCAGTGAGTGCAGGCACAGTGCTGTCAAACGCTCATAATATGTTAACCCACACATTCCAGGGGTTATTCTTGTAAACAAGAACATGGGTTTTAAGACGAGAGGGGAAAGGTTTAGAAGGAACCTGAGGGGCAACCTTTTAACTCAGGGAACGGTTGGTATATGGAACGTGTTGCCAGGGGATGTGGTTGGGACAGGTACAGTATCAACATTTCAAATAAATTGGACAGGTGTATGGATGATAAATGATTAGACGGGATGTTTAGAGTGATGTGGGCCAAGCACAAAAAATGGGACAAGCTTAGATGGGGCCTAGTAGACAGCATGGATGAGTTGGACCAAAGGGCCTATATCCCAGAGCCATGATTCTATAACTCCATGTCTATGACACACAACAGGTCAGGTAGGTACTATAACAACATTTAAGAAGAGGGCGGCACGTCTTACAGCGGCAAAGAGCCAGGTTCAATCCTGACTAAGCGTGCTGTCTGTATGGAGTTTGTATGTTCTCCCTGTGACCACGTGGGTTTTCTCCGTGTGCTCTGGTTTCCTCCAACACACCAAAGACGTACAGGTTTGTAGATGAATTGGCTTTGATCAAATTGTAAATTGGCACTAGTGTCTGTAGGGTAGTGCTAGTGTACGGGGTGGCCACTGGTTGGTGCACCAAAGGGCCTGTTTCCACGCTGTATTACTCAAGTCTCAAGTCTAAGAAAGTTTTGGACAGTTACATGGATAGGAAGGGTTTAGAAGATATTGGCCAAAAATGAGCAAATCTCCAATGGATGGCGCCAGCAATGGCTGCATCGCCAACAGTCTGACGGTCCCTTCTTTCTTTGTTGTTTTAATAATATGTGTTAATGTATGTTTTAATGTTCTTTAGCTTTTTTATGTAGGGGGCGGGGGGTGGGGTTGCTGAGCAAAACTTTTAAAAATCTCTTACCTCGACGGAGATGCGACATACCGTATATAGGTCCGCACTGCGGCCTAACGTCGAGGTGTTTGCTGAGACCGACCTCGGAGCTCCAACCGCGGGCGCCTGCAGCACTTTACATCAAGGAGCTCGAGGTCTCTGGTTAGAGACTGACTTCGACAGCTCTAAGCCTCATGGGGCTTCGATCGCCCAGACGTGGGGGTTTCGTTCGCCCGAACGCGGGGACGTCGACCGCCGCGACGGGTAGGTTCGACTGCCCCAACCGCGGGAGAAGGCAGGCACAGGCTATTGATTTGGGAAGATCAGCCATGATCAAAATGGATGGCGGTGCTGGCTCGAAGGGCCGAATGGCCTCCTCCAGCACCTATGTTCTATGTTTCTAGAATAAAGAGAGAAGAAGTTTGATCTTTATTGCCTTCCATCACAGTGATGAATGTGGGCAATCCGCTGTGGTGGATGGTTATATTAACGTTTATGTAGTTGTATGTATTGTGCTTTTTTATTATGGCTGTATGGAAATACGGATATCACTGTACCTTAATTGGTACACGGACAATAAAAAACCTTTGAAACATTTGAATTGGGAC
>JAXLNO010002063.1:29415-66921 GCA_038087875.1 Malacoraja senta | reverse complement strand
ATCTGCCAAACATTTTTCCCACTCACCCAGCCTATCCAAGTCACCTTGCATTCTCGTAGCATCCTCCTCACAGCTAACACTGCCCCCAGCTTAGTGTCATCCGCAAGCTTGGAGATGTTGCTTTCAATTCCCTCGTCCAGATCATTAATATAAATTGTAAATAGCTGGGGTCCCAGCACTGAGCCTTGCGGTACCTCACTAGTCACTGCCTGCCATTCTGAAAAGGACCCGTTTACTCCTACTCTTTGCTTCCTGTCTGCCAGCCAGTTCTCTATCCAAATCAATGCTGAACCTCCAATACCGTGTGTTTTAAGTTTGTATACTAATCTCTTATGTGTGACCTTGTAAAAAGCCTTCTGAAAGTCCAGATATAACACATCCACTGGTTCGGTCACATCCGAAGGATGTAGAAGAGAAATGGAGGGCATTTAAAGGTGACATTTTAAGAGTACAGAATCATTATGTCCCTGTTCAGTTGAAAGGAAAGAGTAATAATAGTAAGATTAAACGAGAACTTACCAGTTTGAAGTTTGATCTTTATTTTATGAGGAGTTACGTTGGTGATTACGTGAAGAAGACCCGTCAGGGCGCATGCGCGTCAATCTTCAAAGCAGCGGTGTGAAATCACAGAACACCAATAACGAAGTAACATAGTAAAAACGAGTAAATTTTAGAACTTCCAGCTGACCTTTATGAAAGAGGGTTGGGCGTGGTGGGCACGTAATCACCAACGTAACACCTCATCAAATAAAGATCAAACTTCAAACTGGTAGGTTCTCGTTTAATCTTACTATTTTACTTCGAAGTCACGTGAGTGACTACGTGAAGACTTTAAAGCTTTGTGATTTCATGCCGCAGATTCAAATCCAGGCTTCTCACTGCATTGATTGGAACGAGAAATAATCAATAATGCATTAATGACATTTGCATGAAAAAATGCAGTAATTTATTTATTTGAATAATAGAATTAACAGTATCCCCTTTAACCCAGGGGAATTTAAGCAGAACTTAATATAGTATCTGCTAACAGCCCCGTATTGGCAATAGGGCGATGGTAAAAGTGTTGAAACACCAACGTATTAGATCACCCGGCGGCTGCGAGGATATGGTCGACGGGACGTCCTTCGTCCTGGCCGCCGATGTTGCTGCTAAATCGAATGGGATGTAAAAACATCACTGTTAACACCTGCAGCAACCAAGACTTGTTTTAACCATCTTGAAATAGTCTAAACTGACAATATATTGTATGTTTTTTCGTGAATGATAAACAATCTTGTTTTCATATTTCATAAGACCTTTGTAACCTCAATGTATTGCAACAAATATGTCTTAACAGATAGACATGGATCTATGGAATATGCTAATAAAACACTCTTGAATCCTGTCACACCTGACCCTACTTCATTTGAGTAGGTCATAAATGTAAAAAAACATTATCCTGAGGTACTCCCATCCTGTGTATCTGTAACTTTTGTAATGTCGGCACTCTCTGTGCTTGTTGCAAGTGCCATAAGCATGACTATCTTCATGCTGAAGTTGGCCAAAATCAGAATCGTACCAAGATTCCATTGATGAAGTAGCTTAAAACCATTCTATATTCCAGATTGCCATACCTAGGTTTAGAAGGTCTGGAATTAAAATTCCTTTAATTAATTTGGAAACGAAAGAACGAGACTCAACAGGATGTCTTTCCGACCCCATCAATAAAAAACGAGGACAATGTACTTCTGGCTGAATAAATCCCACTATAACTCAACCCCTCATAATAGAGTGTTGAGGAAACCTAAGACATTTGAGACTTGTGCCGTACAACATTCAATATTCTTTTGTACACAGAAAATTTCCCATTCTTTACATAATGGGAAAGCAGCATTTACAGAGTCACAACCGCAGATTCGCAAATGTACTGCTTTGGAGTGCTCTTCCGCCAAACTGCTGTGAGCATGTCCACCGTATGCCCAGACAATCCTCTTTTTAAAACCTGCAAATTAACAGATCCATACAGGCATATAACGGATGTTACTCTCCAATTATCGGATACACCAGTAAATCCCTTCTTTTGGGAACCTTTATCAGAAACTGTGTCATTAATTCCAATATCAAAGGGAACCATGGCTGCGTAGACCAGTCCGGTACCACGTACCCCAGAGGCAGCATCCTGCTTCATTTTAAGCAGACACCGGTTTATGAGACAGAATGATGGAAAATGCATATAAAAACATACCACCCTAATGTAGCGAGAAAGCATCAAGCGCTACTGTCTCCCGATGAGTTCCCATAACACATATCTCTGTAACTGGTGATTGATCTTGTATCCAGACTGGTGATTGAGTCTGGATACAAGTCGTATCTGGCTTCCCAAATCTGACTATTATATCATTAAAATCTTAAGATTCAACATCCATTCTTTGTTATCATGGAAATTCCCGTAACCTGGTGTCTGCTACTAAGTCCAGATTTGATTAGCCAATTTGTCACATGACACCGACTTAATTCCACCCATATGATTAATACATGCCATTGCTGTAGTATTGTTAATTTGAAGCTGAACATGCAGATTAGTTGTATTAACAAGCTTGGAGCTGATAAGCCTTCCAACAGCTGTAAAACGTTGATTCTCCGTGTCTGCAAAAAATAATGCCTCATCCATATTCCATCTGTCCACAGATGGATACCATTTCAGTGGCACCAATCCTAGTGCACTGACATCAGTCTGTAAGACCATGGTAGGCTGTTCAATCAGTATATTGCTCGAACTACTGGAGACATGTTAAATCCACCACTGCAAATCAGAAGCAGCATTTGTTGTTTAGCTGCATGGCCTATCAAAATGGCCGCCATGCATCTTAGTGCCTTTTTTTTTGCCGTCTGTAGCTGCTGGTAGTGCAATGGCCCATATTGTATTGCTGGAAATAGCACTAATTTTCCTAGCAAGCTGGCCACCTGTCTTAATTGAAGATTGTTGCTTTTTCAACAGCTTAATGCAACCATCAATCAGCTCTACCCTTTACCCTGGGTAAAATTACTACCATGTCAATTGAATCAATTGTGAAATTAAAATAATCAATTGTTGTAAGTGGCGTTAACCTTGATTTCTCTGGATGAATTAAACCCAAAACTTTCAAAAGTGGACTGAACAATTGAGAGAGATCACTCACTAATTCTCTTGTTTGTCCTAATCAGGACATCATCCAGTTAAGCCATCAACATCTGTCCTTGGACTCTAATTAGCCCCAAAATTGGTTTTACCAATTTAGTGAAATTCTAGGAACTGAAATTAACCCACTAGACAGAACTATGAATTGCCATAATTGTTTCATTCAGATACAGTTTGTAGATGATGTATGCATTTGCCTTAAATATAGTGACCTCATCACTATTAACCACTCCCCATATTACAAGTATAACTACAACCTCCCCACCCACAGCTCGCTCTCTAGCTCCTGTGACAGACCACGTACAGCTAGTGCATTATGTAATGCTCCAGTATGAATAAAGATAGTAAAGTAACGATGTGTCGTTAGAGCATCTTTACATGGTGTCAGAAGTGGGATCTGCCAGAAGGTGACATTCCAACAAACTGCATCTTAGAACGTTTTAAACTGTTCGAGCGGCGTCAGCTCCCTGGGGAATCTGCAGAGAACTATGTCGCTCCGCTGCGGCAGCTGGCCAGGCGGTGCCGCCTTAACACGCTGACCCCCGAGGAGATTATTAGGGACCTTCCAGCCGTCTGATGAACACGCCCCGGTCGCGCCCCCCGGGGTCGCTCACTGCTTCAGGGGGACGTGCCCCGGGGTTCGGAACTGCTCCCGGGTGACGTGCCCGGCAAAGGTGCCCTAATTGTAACTTCACCACTCATCAATACAATGTATGCCCTGCCTTGGGTAAAACGTGTAATGTCTGCAAGAAATTGAACCACTTCGCTGCGGCCTGTCGTTCCCGTGGGAAGCCTTTCGCTGCTCCGAGGTGCATTTTAAACAACTTGGTACAAGCTGATAGCGAGCTCAGCTCCCCGTGCTATTTCGACGAACAGTCTGTATCTGAATCCGACTCCTCTCAGGGGGAGACCAGCCTGTTTACTGTGTTGGACGCACCTGCTATGATAACAGACCCTTCAGTTCAAGTAACTGTGAACAACTCGACCTTCACTGCTAAGATTGATACCGGGGCGGTTGCGAACGTTATGTCAACAACCCTCTTCAACAATATAAGAACTAATGAGAAGGTTTTTTCTGACAGCTCAACTTTGCATGCGTACGGGGGAGGGGTGCTTACTCCTGTGGGAAAGGCTACTCTAAGCTGCAAGATACTGGAGTCCTCTCGGCCCCTCACTTTCTATCTCCTCGATCGAAAATGCATTACCCTGTTGGGTATCCAAGCATGCCAGGAAATGGGCCTGGTATCCTTCCACTCGATGCCAAAAGCTCCTTCTGGCAGATACCACTTGACGAGCAGTCCTCCATCTTGACAACTTTCGCCACCCCCTTCGGCAGATTTCGGTTTCTCCGAATGCCATTCGGAATCAACTCTGCCAGCGAGGTATTCCAACGGACAATGGAACAGCTGTTTACCGATCTACCGTGCGCCATCATCGTTGAGGACATCCTCGTTTACGGTAAGGATGTCGCCGAACACGACTTCAACCTCCGCCAGGTCCTAGACCGGGCCCGGAAAATCAACTTGAAACTGAACCCCAAGAAGTGCTGATTTCGCGTCCCGGAGGTCACCTATGTTGGACATGTATTCACCGCCAAGGGGCTGAAACCCGACCCGCAAAAAACGGCTGTCATTTCCGGGATGTCTTCTCCTACTACATACATAGATACATAGAAAATAGGTGCAGGAGTAGGCCATTCGGCCCTTCGAGCCTGCACCGCCATTCAATATGATCATGGCTGATCATCCAACTCAGTATCCCGTACCTGCCTTCTCTCCATACCCCCTGATCCCTTTAGCCACAAGGGCCACATCTAACTCCCTCTTAAATATAGCCAATGAACTGGCGTCAACTACCCTCTGTGGCAGAGAGTTCCAGAGATTCACCACTCTCTGTGTGAAAAAGTTTTTCCTCATCTCGGTCTTAAAGGATTTCCCCCTTATCCTTAAGCTGTGATCCCTTGTCCTGGACTTCCCCAACATCGGGAACAATCTTCCTGCATCTAGCCTGTCCAACCCCATAAGAATTTTGTACGTTTCAATAAGATCCCCTCTCAATCTCCTAAATTCTAGCGAGTATAAGCCAAGTCTATCCAGTATTTCTTCATATGAAATTCCTGACATCCCAGGAATCAGTTTGGTGAACCTTCTCTGCACTCCCTCTATGGCTATAATGTCCTTCCTCAGATTTGGAGACCAAAACTGTACGCAATACTCCAGGTGTGGTCTCACCAAGACCCTGTACAACTGCAGTAGAACCTCCCTGCTCCTATACTCAAATCCTCTTGCTATGAAGGCCAACATACCATTCGCTTTCTTCACTGCCTGCTGCACCTGCATGCCTACTTTCAATGACTGGTGTACCATGACACCCAGGTCTCGCTGCACCTCCCCATTTCCTAATCAGCCACCATTTAGATAATAGTCTGCCTTCCCGTTTTTGCCACCAAAGTGGATAACCTCACATTTATCCACATTATACTGCATCTGCCAAACATTTTTCCCACTCACCCAGCCTATCCAAGTCACCTTGCATTCTCGTAGCATCCTCCTCACAGCTAACACTGCCCCCAGCTTAGTGTCATCCGCAAGCTTGGAGATGTTGCTTTCAATTCCCTCGTCCAGATCATTAATATAAATTGTAAATAGCTGGGGTCCCAGCACTGAGCCTTGCGGTACCCCACTAGTCACTGCCTGCCATTATGAAAAGGACCCGTTTACTCCTACTCTTTGCTTCCTGTTTGCCAGCCAGTTCTCTATCCACATCAATACTGAACCCCCAATACCGTGTGATTTAAGTTTGTATCCTAATCTCTTATGTGGTACCTTGTCGAAAGCCTTCTGAAAGTCCAGATGCAACACATCCACTGGTTCTCCCCTATCCACTCTACTAGTTACATCCTCGAAAAATTCTATAAGATTCGTCAGACACGATTTACCTTTCGTAAATCCATGCTGACTTTGTCCAATGATTTCACCACTTTGTGGCAGGCCTACAACGCTTCCTGGGCATGGTGTCAGAAGTCAGAGTCAGTACCCCCACACTCAAGTTTTTTGACCTGCAGCGTCCCATTGTCCTCACCTGCGACGCCTCTCAGTTCGGACTCGGTGCCGCCTGTCTCCAGGTCCATGACGTCCTACAGCTGCCTGTCTCCTTCGCATCCCGCACCATGACCGCTACCGAACAGCACTACACGCAGATCGAGAAGGAGCTACTGGCCGTGGTGTTTGCCTGCTCCAAATTCAAGGACTACATCCTGGGCAACACTTTCACCATTGAAACTGACCACCAGCCGCTTGTCACCATTCTCAACAAATCGATCCATGTTGCCTCATCCCGCCTGCAGCGCATGATGCTGCAACTCCAGCGCTTCACTTTCAACATGGTTTATCGTAAGGGCAAGGACATGTTCGTGGCCGACACGTTGTCTCGCGCCCCGCTGACGTCCACCGTTCGCCACCTCTATGAGATGTCTGATCTGATGGTGCTCCAAGTGAACATTGTCCCTTCACAGCAGATGAAGTCCCTGGTTGAACACACTGCCAATGACCCTGCCCTGCAACAGTATTCTGCCGTCATCCAGCGGGGCTGGCCCGACCGTCGTCCCGCGTTGCCGGCTGGCGCCGTGCCCTACTTCCTGGTCCGTGACGAGCTCGTACTACACGACGGCGTGGTGGTGAAGGGTCACAAGGTTGTCGTGCCTGCTGCGCTGCACGACCACTATTTTCAGGTCGCTCACCGCGGACATCCTGGGGCCGAAGCCACCGTGTCTCACGCCCAGAGCCAGTTCAATTGGCCTGGTATGGCCCAATACATCCGGGAGAGGGTCTCCTCGTGTTCCACCTGCAACAGTCTCGCCCCCCACCAGCAGCGACAGCCGCTTCTGCAGCAGCCTGCCCCCGAACTGCCCTGGATGGCGGTTGCCGTTGACATTTTCGAGTGGCGGGGCAAACACTTCCTGGTTGTCGTTGACTCCTACTCCAGCTGGTTCGAGGTCGACCAGCTGCACTCCCTAACCTCTTCGGCCGTCATCGACAAGTTAGGCTTTCATTTTTGCACTTTTGGCCCCCCGGCAAGCCTGCAGTCGGACAATGGCAGCCAGTTCAGGAGCTCCGAGTTTAAAGCTTTCGCATCCAGATGGAACTTCCACCATTTCACCAGCAACCCGGAGTACCCGCAAAGCAACGGTCTGGCCGAGCGCGCCGTCCGCAGTGCAAAGAACTTGCTGGAACAATGTCGCCTATCCAACTCCGATTTCTATCTGGCCCTCCTCAACCTCCGCAACATCTCCCGCGACCCTGCCATGGGTTCCCCTGCTCAGCGGCTCATGTCTCACGCTACCAGACTCCCGATCCCTGTGGCCCAGCGCCCCCAACATACCGTCTGTCCTCACGCCTGCTGCTGTTCAGAAACGCATTGCCTTCAGGCACGATGTCCAGAAGCGTTCCCATGACAGGTCCTGCCACCCACTGCCGCGCCTCTTCCCCGGTCAAGTTGTCCGCATGCAGACCCATTCCGGTCACTCCAAGGTCGATACCATCATCGGCTCTGCGGGGTCGCCCAGGTCTTATCTCGTCGACCATTCGGGAACCATTTACGGACGGTCCCGCCAGCACCTTCGGCTCCTCAACGAGCCGCGGCCGCCTGCCGCGGATCCCTTTGCTTTCCCACTGCAGTTTCCGCGTCCGGGCGATGCTCTGCCCGTCATTCCTCACATGCAACGGACTACACCACCTCAACTCATTCCGTCCCACCCTACTCCGGCTAGTCTTCACTCGCCTGCCCGCGCTCTGCCCGCTCCTGATCCCGCATCACCTCCGGTTCTTGTGCCACGGTCTTCTCCGTATCCTCCCATTTCCCCCTTTCCGGTTCGTCTGTCCCCATCGGTGCCTCTTCTTCCTGCCGGAAGGGAGGATGGCGAGATGCGAACCCGGTCGGGACGTGTTGTGAAACCGCCTGTCCGCTATGGCGATTTTGTTTAACCGTCCTAGCGCATGAGCCGTGGTCGCCCTGTCACTATTGTATTTGCCTGTCGTTTCCAAGGGGAAGGATGTAGATGATATATAC
Organism: Malacoraja senta; assembly: GCA_038087875.1. Taxonomy (NCBI): domain Eukaryota; kingdom Metazoa; phylum Chordata; class Chondrichthyes; order Rajiformes; family Rajidae; genus Malacoraja; species Malacoraja senta. Next base: position 58,697 of record JAXLNO010002063.1, on the reverse strand, counting down.
ATGTGCCTTTAATATAGTGACCTCATCACTACTAACCACTCCCCATATCACAAGTATAACTAAAACGTCCCCACCCACAGATCGCTCTCTAGTTCCTGTGACAGACCACGTACTGCTAGTACATTATGTAATGCTCCAGTATGAATAAAGATAGTAAAGTAACGATGTGTCGTTAGAGCATCTTTACAGTATTGATGTGGATAGAGAACTGGCTGGCAAACAGGAAGCAAAGAGCAGGAGTAAACGGGTCCTTTTCAGAATGGCAGGCAATGGCGAGTGGGGTACCGCAAGGCTCAGTGCTGGGATCCCAGCTATTTAAAATATATATTAATGATTTGGACGAGGGAATTGAATGCAACATCTACAAGTTTGCGAATGACAAGAAGCTGGGGGGCAGTGTTAGCTGTGAGGAGAATGCTAGGAGGCTGCAAGGTGACTTGGATAGGCTGGGTGAGTGGGCAAATGCAAGGCAGATGCAGTATAATGTGGATAAATGTGATGTTATCCACTTTGTTGGCAAAAACAGGAAAGTAGACTATTATCAAAATGGTGGCCTATTAGGAAAAGGGGAGATACAACGAGACCTGGGTGTCATGGTACACCAGTCATTGAAAATAGGCATGCAGGTACAGCAGGCAATGAGGAAAGCGAATGGTATGTTAGCATTCATAGCAAAAGGATTTGAGTATAGGAGCAGGGAGGTTCTACTGCAGTTGTACAGGATCTTGGTGAGACCACACCTGGAGTATTGCGTACAGATTTGGTCTCCAAATATGAGGAAAGACATTCTTGCCATAGAGTACAGAGAAGGTTCACCAGACTGATTCCTGGAATGTCAGGACTTTCTTATGAAGAAAGACTGGATAGACTCGGCTTGTACTCGCTAGAATTTAGAAGATTGAGGGAGGATCTTATAGAAACTTACAAAATTCTTAAGGGGTTGGACAGGCTAGATGCAGGAAGATTGTTCCCGATGTTGGGGAAGTCCAGGACAACGGGTCACAGTTTGAGGATAAAGGGGAAATCCTTTAGGACTGAGATGAGAAAAACATTTTTCACACAGAGAGTGGCAAATCTCTGGAACTCTCTGCCACAGAAGGTAGTTGAGGCCAGTTCATTGGCTATATTTAAGAGGGATTTAGATGTGGCCCTTGTGGCTAAAGGGATCAGGGAGGTATGGAGATAAGGCAGGTACAGGATACTGAGTTGGATGATCAGCCATGATCATATTGAATGGCGGTGAAGGCTCGAAGGGCCGAATTGCCTTCCCCTGCACCTATTTTCTATGTTTTTATTTTTCTATGGCCTCTGGACTCACTCACTGCCTTGGGATTATCTCATGGTCTCTGGACCGACCGACTGACTGACTCACTCATGGCCTCTGGACTGACAGATTGAATCACGGCTTGTGGACTGACTGACTTATGCCCAACTTCTGGCGTGTCGTCCGACTTTTGTAAACTGAAAACTGTAACATCCACATTGAGGACCAGCTTCTTCCTGAGCCATCAAGCTATTATACATAACAAATAAGCTCTGAACTACGAAAGACTATACTATTTGTACTATTTATTATTTGTTGATCACACACACACACCCTCCAACACACACACACACACACACACACACACAGACACACGCACGCACGCACGCACGGACGCACGCACGCACGCACACACACACACACACACACACACACACACACACACACACACACACACACACACACACACACACACACACACACACACACACACACACACACACACACACACACACACACATATATATATATATATATATATATATATTGCTCACTGCATTTCATCAACAGTAAGGCATCATTTGTGGGTTTTTCTTGATTCCTTTGGCATCTAAAAAATTTCAGAAGTGATAAATCTGGCTGTAAAATTTTAAAATCGCCCATGGTTCTCAAGTGGGATTTTACATTAAAAAAAGGAAACGCCTCTGAAGCAAAAATTTATCATTAAAAAATCGCAAACCATAGGTGGGATTTGAATTATATGTTGCTCAGATGAAAGCCAAGGAATGGCAAAATTGTTAGTTGTTAATTGGACATAATCAACCTCAGCATATTGACAATATTCTATTGAAAGGGAGTGTGTGTTTAAGCTGTCGGGACATTTTATTATTTGCTAAAATATACATCTGATTAGCATGATGATAAAAAAAAGTTACTTTTCTACACACCACTCGTAAGTCTGAAGATTTTTTTAATGATACATTTAGCTTCAGGAGCGTTTTCTTTTTGCATGTAAAAACCCACTTCAGAACCATGGGCGATTATAAAATTTTACTGCTGGATTTATCACTTCTGAAACTTTATAGAAACCAAAGGAATCAAGAAAAACACAAATAATGCCTTACTGTTGCTGAAATGCAGTGAGCAATGGCAATAATTCCCAATATTTTCAATCTCGATATCTGCATGGCCAATGTTCGCCAAGCATTTTAGCTGTTGTTGCCCCTTCAGCTCTGGCTTCTCTTTACCTTCAGTTCTCTACACTTTTGGAATTCTGAAGTAGGATAGATGTCTCTCACGGTTACCCAGACTTCCACAATTAATTGCAGCGCAAAACAAATCACAATTTTGGTGGTTTTTAACAGGTAGGAAAGCACGCGTTTCGTGTATTAACAGCATATACCGGAAGCTGCGATGTCCTCCAGATGGATTGAGCGGCTCCGTGCGTCAAGCCCTTTGACCCGGTGACCTTACGTGCAACCTCCCTACAAACACACAGACTCTCAGACACACACTCTCACACACAGACTCACTCACACACACAGACTCACACACACACATACAGACACACACATGCACAGACTCACACACACTCACTCACACAGACTCACACACAGACTCACACACAGACTCACACACAGACCCACACACAAACACAAACTCACTCACAGGCTCACACAGACTCACACACACACTCACACAAAACACACACAGACACACACACTCACTCACACACTCACAACCAATACTAAATTGGCGACAATTTTTTTGTATTATTATTGGGCAGCAACCAATACTAAAATGCCAGGTAACTTCAGAATGTGGTAAACATACAGTGTGTAAACCGAATGATTCAAACGTCTAAAGCCTCCTGTGGAGGCTGCTGCTGAAGCAAAAACATGCTTTAAATAACGTCCAACAAACGCACTCACCATAGACAGAGCAGTCAGCTCTCTTGAATTATTCAACGACGTCTTCACTCTGTGCCTTCTGCTATTAGCGCCATCTTGCCGCGAACTGGAAATGACATCATCGGCGCCATCTTGCCGCTAACTGGAAATGACGTCATCGGCGCCATCTTGCCACTGAGCAGAACTCAAGGAATGAGCGCCAATTTTGCAATTACAGTCCTGATCTAATAAAATGTTTATTCACGCTTTATCCATCCCAAAACTGTTGCAACCATTTTAAAAGCTAAAACAAACAAATTGGCAAATACTGTACCACCAATACGTTTTCTGAAAACATTTTTTTTAAAGCCAAGACAAACAAATTTGCAAACACTTTACAACCAATACATTTTCTGAAGACATTTTTTAAAAGCCAAGAGAAACAAATTTGCAAACTCTTTACAACCAATACATTTTCTGAAACCATTTTTTTTAAAGCCCAAGTTAAACTAATTTGCAAACTCTTTACAAGCAATACATTTTCTGAATAAACACACACAGACACACAAACTCACTCACACACTCACAACCAATACTAAAATGCCAGGTGACTTCAGAACGTGGTAAACATACAGTGTGTAAACCGAATGATTCAAAGTTTAACGCCTCCTGTAGAGGCTGCTGCTGAGGCAAAAACATGCTTTAAATAACGTCCAACAAACACACTCACCATAGCCAGCGCAATCAGCACTCTTGAATTATTCAACGACGTCTTCACTCTGTGCCTTCTGCAGTCAGCGTCATTTTGCCACGAACAGGAAATTACGCACTCAACGCCATCTTGCCGCTAACCGGAAATGACGTCATCGGCGTCATCTTGCCACTAAGCAGAAGTCACGGAATGAGCGCCAATTTTGCAATTAAACACAGTCATCTAATAAAATGTTTATTCACGCTTTATCCATCCGAAAACTGTTGCAACCATTTTAAAAGCCAAGACAAATAAATTTGCAAATACTTTACAACAAATACGTTTTCTGAAAACATTTTTTTAAAGCCAAGAGAAACAAATTTGCAAGCACTTTACAACCAATACATTTTCTGAAAAAGCACACACAGACACACTCACTCACAACCAATACTAAAATGCCAAGTAACTTCAAAACGTGGTAAACATACAGTGTGTAAACCGAATGATTCAAGCGTTTCAAGCCTCCTGCAGAGGCTGCTGCTGAAGGAAAAACATGCTTTAAATAACGTCCAACAAACACACTCACCATAGACAGAGCAGCCAGTTCTCTTAAATTATGCAACGACGTCTTCACTCTGTCTTCTGCCGTCAGCGCCATCTTGCCACGAACCGGAAATGATGCACTCAACGCCAAGAGAAACAAATTTGCAAACTCTTTACAAGCAATATGTTCAGTGCTATCCTGGGAGGAGCCATCTTGAGGAACGGCTGCAAAACAGCAGCCGTCCGTTAATTGTACTTTTTTACTACGTTTTTTTAGTTTTCTTTAAGTCTTTGTTTTTATTTATTTTGCCTTTAATGTGGGGGGATCAAGGGGAAACCACTTCCTGGTCCCTACCTGGTCGGTGAGGCAGCCTTCTCTCCGGCTGCCCATTAGACCCGTCCTCGCGGCCTACCAGCGGGCGTGGAGCGGCGTTTCCTGGCGGGAACCGCACAGCACCCTCAGCTTCGGTGGCGGCATGGCGCTGGAGCGCTACTGTGCAGCGGAGCGGGCGATGCCTTGCCTGGGTCGCCGCGCTGGACCGACGCGCTGGAGCTCCGGTGAGCTGGACCGCCGAGCTCAACACCTCCGGGACTGGAGCGACCATTCGCGGGCGGCGGCGCCGACTCCAACACCGGGAGCCTTGAGCTCCAAGTCGGCGCGGCCTTGTCGGCTTCAGGTGCTGCGGGCGCCTGCGGGAAATCGGCCGTTCCAGCCGTAGTTACGGCCTCCGGTGAGGGATGCGGCCGTTCCGGGTGGCCCAGCTGCTGGAGGACTCTCCCGACGCCGGGGCTACATCACCCGGCGAGAACGGCCAGGATCATCGGGCCTTCGTAGAGGCAATAGCGGGGGCTTCATTTGGCCTGACTTTTTTGGGGTGAACTGGGGCTGGGGACTGGACATTGTGCCTTCCCCCACAATGGAAATCATTGTGGGGGGATGATATTTGTATGTAATTGTTTGTAATTGTATTTGTTAGTCTGTGTTCAAGATGGCGGTCGGAGGGGAGAGTGGACGCTGGCGTTAAATTGCCGCTGCTCTCTCCTCAAATTGTGCTTCTGATTTTCTTTTTTTGGTGTTTTTGGAAGGAATTCTGTCCCTGATTTATGTATTGGACTTTATAACCTTTTTTTTTAAAATTCTGATTATATGTTTTCTATAAATCTCTGTATGGTGTCCTTGAGACCTCGGTATAAGGCGCCCGTAAATAAAATCCATTATTATTATTATTATTATTTGCAGATCAGAGAGCCGTGACCCTCTGGCTTCCTCGGTCTGGCAGAGACTGAGTGAGGCACGACTCTTCCGGGTTTTATAGTTCCTCCCCCTGCCGCCAGCGGGGGCAGCAGAGAAAATGGCGTATTTTTTAAAACATAAATATCTCTCTGATTTTGCAACGATGGAAAAAATCCTCTGGTCCAGGAAGGCGGGGGGGGGGGGGGGGGGGGGGCTGTGAGTGAGGTGGCCAAAAACGACGGCCGTAGGTGGTGGCGTTCTCTCGGAAATCACAGCACAGTGAGCCGAAAGCGTTCAAGATCTTTCTTTCAGTAATATAGATACTGCATCTGCCACGCATCTGCCCACTCACTCAACCTGTCTGTGTCACCCTGCAACCTCCTAACATCCTCTTCACCGATCACACAGCCACCCAGCTTTGTGTCATCCGTAAACTTGCTAGTGTTGCTCCTAATCCCCTGTTCCAAATCATTAATATATACGGTAAACAGTTGCGGCCCCAACACCGAGCCTTGCGGCACTCCACTCGCCACTGCCTGCCATTCTCAAAATAACCCGGTCATTCCTACTCTTTGCTTCCGGTCTGCCAACCAATTTTCTATCCAAAATATTCTAGTTTGCATACTAATATCTTATGTGGGACCTAGTCGAAACCCTTCTGAAAATCCAGATATAACACATCCACTGGATCTTCCTTATCTACTCTACTAGTTACACCCTCGAAAAATTATATAAGATTCGTCAGACATGATTTACCTTTCATAAATCCATGCTGACTTTGTCCAATGATTTCACCACTTTCCAAATGTGCTGCTTTAATAACTGACTCTAACATTTTCCCCACTACCGATGTTAGACTAACTGGTCTGTAATGCCCTGTTTTCTCTTTCCCTCCTTTTTTAAAGTAGGGTTACATTAGCTACCCTCCAATCCACAGGAACTACTCCAGAATCTAAAGAGTTTTGAAAAATTATCACCAATGCATCCACTGTTTCTGGGGCTAATTCCTTAAGTACTCTGGGATGCAGCCTATCTGGCCCTGGGGATTTATCAGCCTTTAATCCATTCAATTTACCTAACACCACTTCCCGACTAACCTGGATTTCACTCAGTTCCTCCATCTCATTTGACCCCCCTGTCCCCTACTATTTCCGGCAGATGATTTGTGTCTTCCTTAGTGAAGACAGAACCAGATTAGTTATTCAATTGGTCTGCCATGTCCTTGTTCCCCATGATCAATTCACCTGTTTCTGACTGCAAGGGGCCTATATTTGTTTTAACTAATCTTTTTCTCTTCACATATCTATAAAAACTTTTGCAGTCAGTTTTTATGTTCCCTGCCAGGTTTCTTTCAGAATCTATTTTCCCTTTCCTAATTAAGCCCTTTGTCCTCCTCTGCTGGACTCTGAATTTCTCCCAGTCCTCTTGTGGGCTGCTTTTTCTGGCTAATGTGTATGCTTCATCTTTGTTTTGATACTATCCCTGATTTCCCTTGTTATTCACGGATGCACTACCTACCCCGATTTCTTCTTTTCCCAAACTGGGATGAACAATTGTTGTAGTTCATCCATGCAGTCTTTAAATGCCTGCATATCCACTGCATATCCACCGTCAACCCTTTAAAAATCAAATGCCAGTCTATCTTGGCCAATTCACGTCTCATACCCTCAAAGTTACCTTTCTTTAAGGTCAGAACCCTTGTTTCTGAATTAACTATGTCACTCTCCATCCTAATGAAGAACTCAACCATATTATGCTCACTCTTGCCTAAGGGGCCACTTAGAGTGCTAACTAACCCTTCCTCATTACTCAATACCCAGTCTGGAATAGCCTGCTCTCTCGTTGGTCCCTCTACATGTTGGTTTAGAAAACTATCCCGCATACATTCCAAGAAATCCTCTTCCTCAGCACCCCTGCCAATTTGATTCACCCAATCTATATGTAGATTGAAGTCACCCATTATACCTGTTTTACCTTTGTTGCACGCATTTCTAATTTCCTGTTTGATACCATCCCCACTACGACTGTTAGGTGGCCTGTACACAACTCCCACTAGCGTTTTCTGACCCTTAGTGTTTCGCAGCTCTACCCGTGTCGATTCCACATCCTCCAAGCTAATGTCCTTCCTTTCTATTGCGTTAATCTCCTCTTTAACCAGCAACGCTACCCCACCTCCTTTTCCTTTCTGTCTATCCCTCTTGAATATTGAATATCCCTGGATGTTCAGCTCCCAGCCTTGGTCACCCTGGAGCCATGTCTCCGTGATCCCAACTATATCATATTCATTAATAACTATCTGCACATTCAACTCATCCACCTTATTACGAATGCTCCTTGCATTGAGACACAAAGCCTTCAGGCTTGTTTATACAGCACTCTTACCCCTTATATAATTATGTTGAAAAGTGGCCCTTTTTGATTTTTGCCCTGGATTTGTCTGCCTGCCGCTTTTACTTTTCACCTTGCTACCTATTACTTCTACCCTCATTTTACACCCCTCTATCGCTCTGCTCATGCTCACACACCCTGCCACATTCGTTTCAAACCTCCCCGACATCACTAGCCCCCTAAACTGCCCACTAGTCTCCCATATGGGACCTTATCAAATGATTTCGGAAAGTCCAGGTATACTACATCCACTGGCTCTCCCTTGTCCATTATCCTAGTTACGTCTTCAAAAAATTATAGAAGATTAGCCAAGCATGATTTCCCCTTTGTAAATCCTCGCTAACTCAGACCGATCCTGCTACTGCTATCCAAATGTTCGGCTATCTCCTCTTTTGTAATTGACTCCAGCATCTTCCCCTCCACCGATGTTTGGCTAACTGGTCTATAATTCCCTGTTTTCTCTCTCCCGCCTTTCTTAAAAAGTGGGATCACATTAGCTGCCCTTTAAACCACAGGAACTGATCCTGAGTCTGTAGAACATTGGAAAATTATCACCAATGCATCCATGGTTTCCAGTGCCACTTTCTTGAGTACCCTGGGATGCAGACTACCAGGCCCTAGGGAGTTATCACCCTTCAGTCCCATCAGTCTGTCCAACACTATTTCCTGCCTAATGTGGATTTCCTTCAGTTCCTCTGCCACCCCAGATCCTCTGGCCACTACTATATCAGGAAGATTGTTTGTGTCCTCCTTAGTGAAGACAGATCCAAAGTACCTGTTCAACCCATCTGCCATTTCCTTGTTCCCCATAATAAATTCACCTTTTTCGGTCGTCAAGGGTTCAACTTTGGTCTTAACTAATTTTTTCCTCCTCACATACCTAAAGAAGCTTTTACTATCTTGCTTTATATTCTTGGCTAGCTTACCTTCGTACCTCGACTTTTCTCCCCGTACTGTCTTTTTGGTTATCTTCTGTTGTTCTTTAAACATTACCCAATCCTTTGCTTCACGCTCATCTTTGCTACGTTGTACTTCTTCGCTTTAATTTCTATACTGTCCCTGACGTCTCTTTTCAGCCATGGTTGTCCCTTTCTCCCCTTGGAATCTTTCTTCCTCCCAGGAATGAACTGATCCTGCACCTTCTGTATTATTCCTAGAAACACCTGCCATTTTTATTTCCACTGTCATCCCTGCTAGTGTATCTTTCCAGTCAACTTTGGCCAGCTCCTCCCTCATGGCCCCGCAGTCCCCTTTATTCAACTGCAACACTGACACCTCCGATCTACTCTTCTCCCATCTACATTTGTAGACTAAACCTGACCATGTTATGGTCACTGCCTCCTAATGGCTCATTAACCTCGAGGTCCTTTATCAAATCCGGTTCATTACATAGCACTAAATCCAGAATTGCCTTCTCCCTGGTAGGCTCCAATACAAGCTGTACAAAGAATCCATCACGAAGGCACTCTACAAAGTCCCTTTCTCGGGGTACAGTACCAACCTGATTTTCCCAGTCTAGCTGCATGTTGAAATCTCCCATAACCACCACAGCATTACTTTTACTACATGCCAATTATAACTCCTGATTCAACTTGCGCCCTGTGTCCAGGTTATTGTTTGGGGGCCTGTAGATTAGTCCCATTGGGGTCTTTTTACCCTTACAATTCCTTAGTTCTATCCATACTGACTCCACATCTCCTGTTTCAATGTCACCCCTTGCAAGGGACAATTTCATTCCTCACCAACAGGGCAACCCCACCCCCTCTGTCCACCTGTCTGTCTTTTCGATAGGAGGTATAGCCTTGAATATTCAGTTCCCAGCCCTGGCCCTCTTGCAGCCATCTCAGTAATTCCCACAACATCCTACTTGCCAAATTCTAACTGAGCCTCAAGCTCATCCACTTTATTCCTTATACTTTGCGCATTCATATACAGCACTTTGACCTCCGTATTCACTCCCCCCCTCTCAATTGGCCCTGACCTTACTCTGTTGTCCATTCTCGAGCTTTCCTTCCCATTAATTCGGGAATATTTTGAAATTGTTCCTGTAGCCACTTCCCCTTCAACTCCATCTTTATACTCCCAATTTGTCAATCCCTCCCCCCCCCACTATTTAGTTTAAACCCACACGTGTAGCCCGAGTTTTGAGTGTGCAATTCTCTGTCTCAGAGGGCAGTGGAGGCCGGTTCTCTGGATACTTTCAAGAGAGTTAGAGAGCTCGAAGCCATCCCCCTCAAACCATGTGACCCCTGCTCTTCCGCACCCACACTACAGTCCTCATACCCCCTACCCCCTGACCACCCACCACCCCCACCAGATATCGCCCCGGCCTCAGTTCATTCACATGCCTTCCTACGGCCTCAACCCCCATCCCTGCCATGTGTTCACCATCCCCGCTGACCTCCCCTCTCCGACATCGAACAGTCGGTCCTCAGCAGAGGTCTTACCTTTGTCCACCTCCGTCCCCACCTCAATGAGTTCCGCGCCCACCACGACTTGGAGCTCTTCTACCGTCGCCTCCGCCTCACAGCGTTCTTCCATGGGAAGAAGTCCTCACCCCCCTATTGATGATCTCTTTTCCCGTTTCCAATGAACCCCCTCCTCGTGGACCCCCCCCCCCCCTCATGGCCTTCCGGCTTTAGACCTCTTTATCCAAAACTGCCGGCGGGACATCAACCGCCTCAACTTCTCCACTCCCCTGTCTCACTCCAATCTCTCCCCCCCCTGAACGTACAGCCATCGACTCGCTCCGTAACAACCCAGACTGGGTTATCAAACCCGCCGACAAGGGAGGTGCCGTGGTAGTCTGGCACGTCGATCTCTACAAAGTTGAGGCTACGCGCCAACTCTCTGACACCACCTCCTACTTACGCCTGGATCATGACCCCACTGACGAGCACCAGGCCACTATCTCTAGCACCATCACCGACTTCATCCACTCCGGCTCCCTGCCCCCCCAAGCCTCCAACCTCATCGTTCCCCAGCCCCGCACGGCCCGATTTTACCTTCTCCCCAAAATCCACAAACCTGACTGTCCTGATAGACACTTTGTTTCTGCCTATTCTTGCCCTACTGAACTCATTTCCACATACTTTGACTCCATCCTATCCCCCCGGTCAAATCCCTCCCTACCTATGTTCAAGACACCTCAGACACTCTCCGTCGTCTCCGGGCATTCCATTCTCTAAGCCCCCATCCCCTCATCTTCACCATGGACGTCCAGTCACTCTACACCTCCATCCCACACCAGGAGGATCTCGAAGCCCTCCGGTTCTTACTCGACCGGAGAATCAACCTATACCCGTCCACTGATACTCTCCTCCGCCTAGCGGAGCTGGTCCTTACCCTCAATAACGTCTCGTTTGACTCCTCCAATTTCCTCCAAATCAATGCGTAGCTATGGGCATGCGCATGGGCCCCAGCTACACCTGCCTCTTTGTCGGGTACGTAGAACAAATCCGTGTTCAATATGTACCAGACCCCATCCCCGACCTCTACCTCCGTTACATCGACGATTGCTTTGGTGCTACCTCCTGCACCCACACACAACTGACTGACTTCATCCGCTTCACCACTAACTTCCATCTGGCACTCAAATCCACCTAGACCATTTCCGACACTGCCCGACCATTTCTTGACCTCACTATCTCCATCGAGGGTGATAGACTTCTGACCGACATCCAATATAAACCCACTGACTCCCATGGCTATCTAGACTACTCTTCTTCCCACCCTGCTTCCTGTAAGGACTTCATCCCCTACTCCCAATTCCTCCATCTACGACACATCTGCTCCCAGGATGAGGTGTTCCACACCAGGGCATCCGAAATGTCCTCATTCTTAAGGGAACGGGGGTTCCCCTCCCCTACTATAGATGAGGCTCTCAATTGGGTCTCTACCATACCCCGTAATACTGCTCTGTCTCCCCATCCCCCCACTCGTAACAAGGGCAGAGCCCCCCTAGTCCTCACCTTTCACCCCACTAGCCGTCACATACAGCAAATACGTCCCCCGTCATTTTCGCCACCTCCAACGTAACCCCACCACTCGCCTCATCTTCCCACCCCCCCTGTCTGCTTTCCGCAAAGACCGCTCCCTCCGTAACTCCCTTGTCAATTCTTCCCTTCGCCCCCCCACACCACCCCTCGCCGGGCACTTTCCCTTGCAACCGCAAGAGATGCTACACTTGTTGCTTTACCTCCCCCCTTGACTCCATTCAAGGACCCAAGCAGTCGTTCACCAGAGGTTCACCTGCATCTCCTCCAACATCATCTATTGCATCCGCTGCTCTAGATGTCAGCTGATCTACATTGGTGAGAACAAGCGTAGGCTTGGCGATCGTTTCGCCGAACACCTCCGCTCGGTCCGCATTAAACAACCTGACCTCCCGGTGGCTCAGCAATTCAACTCCGCCTCCCATTCCGAATCCGACCTCTCTGTCCTGGGCCAGAGTGAGCATCACCGGAAATTGGAGGAGCAGCACCTCATATTCCGCTTGGGCAGTCTGCACCCTATAGGCATAAACATTGAATACTCCAATTTCCGGTAGCCTGCTGCAACCCGCTGAGTTTCTCCAGCACTTTTGTCTACCTATGATGATACAGTGTCTGTACACTCATCGAGGCTTGTGGTTGCTTTCCTGAACACATTCCAACCCGTGCTGTCAAAAAGGATTGTAGATTCTCAATGCTCCCACTTGTCCACCTTTTCGTTGGTCCAGGAAAATATTTGGAAGATATTCAAAAAGCCGATAATCAAATAAATAAATTCCCCTCCATATTCCCCTCCGCGTAACCCTCGCTCTTCCCCTCCCTCTGCCGATCCCTCTTCCCCTCATCTGCACCTCATTCTTCCCCTCCCTCTCTACCTCCCTGTAACCCTCCATCACACTTCCTTCTACTCCCTCACCCCCTTTGTTGGACCCACCCGTCTTCCTCCCCTTGCTTTCCCCTTTCCTCACCTTCCTTTCCCCCCCTTCCCTCCCACTCCCCCTTCCTCCCAATCCCCCTTCTCTCCTCCACTCACCCCATTTATTCCGCTCCCTCCCCTTCCCCCTCCCTCTGCGCCTCTTTCCTCCGTTCTCTCCCCCTCCTCCAATCTTCCTCTCCCTCACCCTCCACCTTCCTCTCCCTCTCCTTCCTCCCCATCCACCGCACTTCCCCCTTCCTCTCCCCTTCCGTTAACCTCCACCCCTACCCCTTCTTCTCCCCCACCCTTCCAACCCTCTCCCCCTCACTCTGCTCTTCCATCACACTTCCATCACCTACTCCCTCACCCCCTCCTTTGGCCCCTCCCTCTGACAATCCCTATTACTAACACTCTCCTTCCCACTTCCTCTCCCCCTCTCTCACCCACTACCTCCCCTTTCCTCACCCTCCCTCTTCCTTTTCCCCTCGCTCCCTCTCCTCCCCCACCACAACAGCCAAGAGGACATGATTTGAGAATTAAGGGACAGATGTTTAGGGGTAACATGAGGGGGAACTTCTTTACTCAGAGAGTGGTAGCTGTGTGCAATGAGCTTCCAGTGGAAGTGGTGGAGGCAGGTTCGATTTTATCATTTAAAAATAAATTGGATATATATATGGACGGGACAGGAATGGACGGTTATGGTCTGAGTGCAGGTAGATGGGACTAGGAGAAAATAAGTGTTCGGCACGGACTTGAAGGGCCGAGATGGCCTGTGTCCGTGCTGTAATTGTTTTATGGTTATATGGTTATATGGTTATATAACAGCCAACAGTCAGTGATTATAGATAACACCTCCTCCAGAATAACACCAGAGCCCTGCAACTATTGGTTTTCAGTCCGCTACTATACCTTATTTACATTGGCGACGGTGCGGCTAAACGGCTTTTATTGTATCTACGAGTTTGCAGATGATACAAATGGGATTGGTCAAATAATGTACAACGTGGGGATCGAGTAGAAGACGAAGATAGTGAACTTAGTGACAAGGTGTTAGGACAAAAACCCATCTTTCAATGTCAGCAAGTTGAATGAGGTAGTTATTGACTTCATGAAGCATGGTGGAGAACTGCTCACATCTGCACCAATGGTATGGAATTGAAAATGGTCGAGAGCTCAAGTTGCATGGCGTTACATTACATAGAAACATAGAAACATAGAAAATAGGTGCAGGAGTAGGCCATTCTGCCCTTCGAGCCTGCACCGCTATTCAATATGATCATGGCTGATCAACCATCTCAGTATGCTGTACCTGCCTTCTCTCCATACCCCCTGATCCCTATAGCCACAAGGGCCACATCTAACTCCCTCTTAAATATAGCCAATGAACTGGCCTCAACTACTTTCTGTGGCAGAGAATTCCACAGATTCACCACCCTCTGTGTGATTTTCTTTTCTCATCTCGGTCCTAAATGACTTCCCCCTTATCCTAAAAACTGTGACCCTTGTTCTGGACTTCCCCAACATCGGGAACAATCTACCTGCATCTAGCCTGTCCAACCCCTTTAGAATTTTGTAAGTTTCTATTAGATCCCCCCTCAATCTTCTAAATTCTAGCGAGGACAAGCCGAGTATATCCAGTCTTTATTCACATGAAAGTCCTTCCACAGTTAAGGAGAAGGACTGCAAAGGTAACAATCTCAGGATTACTGCCTGTGCCACGCGACAGTGAGCGTAGGAATGGAGCGAGGTGGAGGATCAATGAGTTGATGAGGGACTGGTGCAGTGGGTATGGATTCAAGTTTCTGGATCATTGGGACCTCTTTTGGGGAAGGTGCGACCTGTACAGAAAGGATGGGTTGCACTTGAACTCGAGGGGGACCAATATCCTGGGGGTAGATTTGCAAAGGCTACTACGGAGACTTTAAACTAGTATGGTTGGGGGGAGGGACTCAAATTGGGAAAGCTAGCGGTCAGTGTGTGAGGCAGGAGGCAGAGAATGGAAGCACTCTGACCCAAAATGTAGGGGAGAGAGAAGAAAAAGACAATAAACAGAGAATAAGAGAGGGTGGGTTTCTTAAATGTGTATATTTTAATGCTAGGAGCATTGTAAGAAAGGTGCATGAACTTAAAGCCTGGATTGACACCTGGAAGTATGATGTTGTGGCGATCAGTGAAACATGGTTGCAAGAGGGCTGTGATTGGAAACTAAATATTCCAGGATTTCGTTCCTTCAGGTGTGATAGAATTGGAGGGGCAAGAGGTAGAGGTGTTGCATTGCTTATCAGGGAAGGTATTACAGCAGTGCTTTGGCAGGATAGATTAGAGGGCTCTTCTAGGGAGGCTATTTGGGTGGAACTGAGAAATGGGAAAGGGGTAGCAACACTCATAGGGGTGTATTATAGACCGCCAAATGCGGAGCTAGAATTGGAGGAGCAAATATGTAAGGAGATTGCAGATATTAGTAGTAAGCACAAGGTAGTGATTGTGGGAGATTTCAATTTTCCACACATAGACTGTGAAACACATTCTGTAAATGGGCTGGATGGGTTGGAGTTTGTAAAATGTGTGCAGGATAGTTTTTTGCAGCAATACATAGAAGTACCTACTAGAGAAGGGGCGGTGCTAGACCTCCTGTTAGGAAATGAGACGGGTCAGGTGGCAGAGGTATGCATTGGGGAACAGTTCGGGACCAGTGATCACAATACCATTAGTTTCAATATAATTATGGAGAGGGTCAGAACTGGACCTAGGGTTGAGATTTTTGATTGTAGTAAGTCTAACCTTGAGGAGATGCGAAAGGATTTAAAAGGAGTAAATTGGGACAGTTTGTTTTATGGGAAAGATGTGGAAGAGAAATGGAGGACATTTAAAGGTGAAATTTTAAGAGTACAGAATCTTTATGTCCCTGTTCGGTTGAAAGGAAATAGTAAAAATTGGAAAGAGCCATGGTTTTCAAGGGAAATTGGAAAAGGGAAAAAGAGAGAGATCTACAATAATTATAGGCAGCATGGAGTAAATGAGGTGCTTGAGGAGTATAAAAAATGTAAAAAGTGTCTTAAGAAAGAAATTAGAAAAGCTAAAAGAAGATATGAGGTTGCTTTGGCAAGTAAGGTGAAAGTAAATCCAAAGGGTTTCTACAGCTATATTAATAGCAAAAGGATAACGAGGGATAAAATTGGTCCATTAGAGAGTCAGAGTGGACAGCTATCTGCAGAGCCAAAAGAGATGGGGGAGTTATTGAACAACTTCTTTTCTTCTGTATTCACCAAGGAGAAGGATATTGAATTATGTGAGGTAAGGGAAACAAGTAGAGTAGCTATGGAAACTATGAGATTCAAAGAAGAGGAAGTACTGACACTTTTGAGAAATATAAAAGTGGATAAGTCTCCAGGTCCGGACAGGGTATTCCCTAGGACATTGAGGGAAGTTAGTGTAGAAATAGCAGGGGCTATGACAGAAATATTTCAAATGGCATTGGAAACGGCAATAGTGCCGGAGGATTGGAGCACTGCGCATGTTGATCCATTGTTTAAAAAGGGGTCTAAGAGTAAACCTAGCAATTATAGACCTGTTAGTTTGACGTCAGTGGTGGGCAAATTAATGGAAAGGATACTTAGAGAAAATATATATAAGCATCTGAATAAACAGGGGCTGATTAGGAACAGTCAACATGGATTTGTGCCTGGAAGGTCATGTTTGACTAATCTTCTTGAATTTTTTGAAGAGGTTACTCGGGAAATTGATGAGGGTAAAGCCGTGGATGTTGTATATATGGACTTCAGTAAGGCCTTTGACAAGGTTCCTCACGGAAGGTTGGTTAAGAAGGTTCAATCGTTGGGTATTAATGGTGGAGTAACAAGATGGATTCAACAGTGGCTGAATGGGAGATGCCAGAGAGTAATGGTGGATGGTTGTTTGTCAGGTTGGAGGCCAGTGACTAGTGGGGTGCCACAGGGATCTGTGTTGGGTCCACTGTTGTTTGTCATGTACATCAATGATCCGGATGATGGTGTGGTAAATTGGATTAGTATGTATGCAGATGATACTAAGATAGGTGGGGCTGTGGATAATGAAGTAGATTTTCAAAGTCTACAGAGAGATTTATGCCGGTTGGAAGAGTGGGCTGAAAGATGGCAGATGGAGTTTAATGCTGATAAGTGTGAGGTGCTACATCTTGGCAGGACAAATCAAAATAGGACGTACATGGTAAATGGTAGGGAATTGAAGAATGCAGGTGAACAGAGGGATCTTGGAATAACTGTGCACAGTTCCCTGAAAGTGGAATCTCATGTAGATAGGGTGGTAAAGAAAGCTTTTGGTGTGCTGGCTTTTATAAATCAGAGCATTGAGTATAGAAGTTGGGATGTAATGTTAAAATTGTACAAGGCATTGGTGAGGCCAATTCTGGAGTATGGTGTACAATTTTGGTCGCCTAATTATAGGAAGGATGTCAACAAAATAGAGAGAGTACAGAGGAGATTTACCAGAATGTTGCCTGGGTTTCAGCAACTAAGTTACAGAGAAAGGTTGAACAAGTCAGGGCTTTATTCTTTGGAGCGCAGAAGGTTAAGGGGGGACTTGATAGAGGTCTTTAAAATGATGAGAGGGATCGACAGAGTTGACGTGGATAAGCTTTTCCCACTGAGAGTATGGAAGATTGAAACAAGGGGACATGACTTGAGAATTAAGGGACAGAAGTTTAGGGGTAACATGAGGGGGAGCTTCTTTACTCAGAGAGTGGTGGCTGTGTGGAATGAGCTTCCAGTGAAGGTGGTGGAGGCAGGTACGTTTTTATCATTTAAAAATGAATTGGATAGTTATATGGACGGGAAAGGAATGGAGGGCTATGGTCTGAGCGCAGGTATATGGGACTAGGGGAGAATACGTGTTCGGCACGGACTAGAAGGGTCGAGATGGCCTGTTTCCGTGCTGTAATTGTTATATGGTTATTATATGGTTATACCAGGAGTCAGTCTGGTAAACCTTCTCTGTACTCCCTCTGTGGCAAGAATGTCTTTCCTCAGATTAGGAGACCAAAACTGTACACAATACTCCAGGTGTGGTCTCACCAAGGCCCTTTACAACTGCAGTAGAACCTCGCTGCTCCTATACTTAAATCCTTTTGCTATGAATGCTAACATACCATTCGCTTTCTTCACTGCCTGCTGCACCTGCACGCCTACTTTCAATGACTGGTGTACCATGACACCCTGGTCTCGTTGCATCTCCCCTTTTCCTAATCGTCGACCATTCAGATAATAGTCTACTTTCCTGTTCTTGCCACCAAAGTGGATAACTTGACATTTATACACATTATACTGCATCTGGCATGCATTTGCCCACTCACCCAACCTATCCAAATCACCTTGTACCCTCCTAGCATCCTCCTCACAGTTAACACTGCCCCCCAGCTCCGTGTCATCCACAAACTTGGAGATGTTGCATTCAATTTCCTCATCCAAATCATTAATATATATTGTAAATAGCTGGGGTCCCAGCAGTGAGGCTTGCGGTACCCCACTGGTCACTGCCTGCCATTCTGAAAAGGACCCGTTTACTCCTACTGTTTGTTTCCTGTCTGCCGGCCAGTTCTCTATCCACATCAATACTGAACCCCCAATACTGTGTGCTTTAAGTTTGCATACTAATCTCTTTTGTGGGACCTTGTCGAAAACATTCTGAAAGTCCTGGTATAACACATCCACTGGTTCTCCCTTATCCACTCTACTAATTACATTCTCGAAAAATTCTATAAGATTCGTCAGACATGATTTACCTTTCATAAATCCATGCTGACTTTGTCCAATGATTTCACCACTTTCCAAATGTGCTGCTATCCCATTTTTAATAACTGACTCTAGCATTTCCCCCACAACCGATGTTAGACTGACTGGTCTGTAATTCCCCGTTTTCTCTCTCCCTCCCTTCCTCAGGAGCTACTCCAGAGTCTAAAGAGTTTTGAAAAATTGTCACTAATGCATCCATTATTTCCGGGGCTACTTCCTAAAGCACTCTGGGATGCAGCCTATATGGCCCTGTAGATTTATCGGCCTTTAATCCATTCAATTTACCTAACACCACTTCCCGACTAACCTGGATTTCACTCAGCTCCTCCATCTCATTTGACCCCCGGTCCCCAGCTATTTCCAGCTAATTCTTCATGTCTTCCTTAGTGAAGACAGAACCAAAGTAGATATTCAATTGGTCTGCCATGTCCTTGTTCCCCATGATCAACCATATAACCATATAACAATTACAGCATGGAAACAGGCCATCTCGGCCCTTCAAGTCCATGCCGAACACTTTTTCTCCCCTAGTCCCATCTACCTGCACTCAGACCATAACCCTCCATTCCTTTCTCGTCCATATACCCATCCAATCTATTTTTAAATGATAAAATCGAACTTGCCTCCACCACTTCCACTGGAAGCTCATTCCACACAGCTACCACTCTCTGAGTAAAGAAATCCCCCTAATGTTACCCTTAAACTTCTGTCCCCTAATTCTCAAGTCATGTACTCTTGTTTGAATTTACCCTACTCTCAATGGGAAAAGCTCATCCACGTCAACTCTGTCTCTCCCTCTCATCATTTTAAAGACCTCTATCAAGTCCCCCCTTAACCTTCTGCGCTCCAAAGAATAAAGACCTAACTTGTTCAGCCTTTCTCTGTAATTTAGTTGCTGAAACCCAGGCAACATTCTCGTAAATCTCCTCTGTACTCGCTCTATTTTGTTGACATCCTTCCTATAATTAGGCGACCAAAATTGTACTCCATACTCCAGAATTGGCCTCACCAATGCCTTGTACAATTTTAACATTACATCCCCACTTCTATACTCAATGCTCTGATTTATAAAGGCCAGCACACCAAAAGCTTTCTTTACCACCCTATCTACATGAGATTCCACCTTCAGGGAAATATGCACAGTTATACCTAGATCCCTCTGTTCAACTGCATTCCTCAATTCGCTACCAATTACCATGTACGTCCTATTTTGATTTGTCCTGCCAAGATGTAGCACCTCACATTTATCAGCATTAAACTCCATCTGCCATCTTTCAGCCCACTCTTCCAAATGGCCTAAATCTCTCTGTAGACTTTGAAAATCTACTTCATTATCCACAACACCACCTATCTTAGTATCATCTGCATACTTACTAATCCAATTTTCCACACGATCATCCAGATCATTGATGTACATGACAAACAACAGTGGACCCAACACAGACCCCTGAGGCACCCCACTAGTCACCGGCCTCCAACGTGACAAACAGCCATCCACCATTACTCTCTGGCATCTCCCATTCAGCCACTGTTGAATCCAGCTTGCTACTCCACCATTAATACCCAACAATTGAACAAGTTTGAACAAGTATATTCATGGATAACCCCTTGAGATGGACAGTCATCTCGTTTTCGAGGGGGTCCAACATAGAACATACAGCACAAGACATAACATACACAGAGGCTCTCATTGACACACCTACCACACACCAATCCCAAAACCCCTCCATCCCCACTTGTTATAGTTTATAACAATTGTTAATTAACTTTACAAATCCAATAATAACAAAAGTTATGTGCTACAGCATAATGATAGTGCATAATACCATATACCACCTATCATACATCGTACGTTAATACATACTATCAACATCATTACATAATATATTATTTCATGATATTGTGACATAATACAATATAAGACCTTGTTACACTATGCAATACAATAATACATAAGTGAAATGGCCATGCATATACAATAGTTATGCCAAATGATCACACTCAGAGCAAGTTAGGTAAAGGAGCTCGAAGACTCTAATACTAGAACAGGTACATGGTTTTATAAGGAAAGGTAAAAGTGTATTTTTAAATAGACGAAATGAGCTAATAGTTCTTATGGTACGAGGCAGAGTGTTCCAGTCAGAATGTGCTTTGTATTTAAATGCACGTCTCCCAATTTCTTTGTTAGTTCTTGGAATGAAAAAGAAGGGTTGCTGAATATGTCTTAGTGAATATGAGGGTGTGTATGGTAATAGGTCTTGTTTTAAATAAGTAGGGTAATTGAGGTGGATGCATTTAAAGATGAACTGGCACCAGTGGTAGCATCTTCGAGCGTGGGGGGATAACCAGTTTAAAGTTTCGTACATAGAACAGTGGTGAGTTATATATGGACACCTTAAAATAAATCTGCAAAAACTATTATAAACTACATTAAGGGGTTGAAGATGTATATTAAATGTATTCTGATAGACAATATCAGCATAATCCAGTGTTGGTAGTAGTAGTTGAGAGACAATTATTTTTCTCATCTGAAAGGTGAAACAATTTATATGGCGGTAAAGAATAGCTAGATTACAGCTAAGTTTTTTAGTAATCGTCTCACTATGCTGCGTAAATGAAAGCGCTGGGTCAAGCCAAACACCAAGATATTTGAACGTCAATACTTGTTCTAATGGTGATCCTTCATTAAATGATATAGTCAGATCTACAGAATTACCAAGGCCTTGTCTGGTACCAAATAACATACTGCATGATTTATTTTTATTTAAAATTAATTTGTTAAATAATAGCCATTTCTGAACAGAAATAAGATCTGATTGAAGGGTTCTTTCAATTTCAGACTTGTTAGTACTAGATGTATATAGCACCGCATCATCGGCATATAGTTGTATTTGACAGTCAGAACAGATATTAGGGCGGTCGTTTATGAAAATAGAGAAAAGGAGTGGTCCCAAGGACGAACCTTGCGGGACCCCCTTCTCAACAATTAAGGAATTGGATTGACTTCCATTAAAGGTGACACATTGCGTCTGTAATGAAGGTATGAGTTAAACCACAGTAGATAGTTTTGAGAAAGACCAATAGAGTAAAGTTTATCAAGCAGTAGGTAGTCAACAACATCAAAGGCCTTGGTTAGATCAAGAAAGATTGCACCGGTGAGTTTACCATCCTCGGAAGCAGTGAACACATCGCTGATAAGTTTTAACAGAGCTGTAGTTGTGGAGTGTTTAGGTCTGAACCCAGACTGGCATGGAGATAGAATATTGAAAGTTGAGACATAATGAGATAGCTGGTTGAACGCTAGTTTCTCGAGGATTTTAGCCACCGAGTTGATAATTGAGATGGGGCGGTAATTGTTAATATCTTGTAGGTCGCCTCCCTTATGCAGTGGAGTAACATTGGCACACTACCATGCGGAAGGGAGGGTACAAGTTGAGAAGGACAAATTAAACAGGTCGCACAGTGGGTACATTAAAATATTAGCTCCTAACTTAATGAATTTAGTCTCAATACCAGCTGGTCCAGATCCACAATCATCCTTTAATTCATTAATAACATGTTGAACGTCAACAGGTTAAATTTTTAAAACAGAAAAAGAGCTTCCACTTGTAAAGGTAGCTGGAAAGTCACATATGAATCAAATACAGTAGAGCTACATACAGTGGAGAAGTGCTGGTTGAAAGCATTGGATATAACAGCAGGGTCCTGAATGATGTCATTGTTGACACGAATCTGAGTGCTGATATTTTGATTTGATTTATTAAGAACATTGTTTAGTCTTTTCCAAAACTTTTTTGAATTATGCATGTCTTCAGAAAGATGTTTTGTTAAATGACTTGATTTAGCATTACGTGTTTTTGTTGTACACTGATTCCTTAAGGACCTATATTTTTCCCAATCAGCAGTGTCCTTTGTTTCCCTGAAAGTCTTCCAGACTTTATCCCGCTCATTAAAAAGGTTGATCAAATCAGCACTAATCCATGGTAAATGTTTTCCCTTGACTTTTATTTCTCTCCAGGGGGCATGCTTATCGATAACTCTTGTGACTTCAGTGGATAAATAATTCCAGGCATCCTCAACAGTTGGTATAAGTTGAAACCTGTCCCAGTTTATTGCAATCAGGTCATGCATGTAATTATCATAATTAAATTTTCTACATTGTCAAACACGAATATGTTTAGGAGGGAAACGGGAAGGTTTAATCTTCCACACACAGAAAATAGCAGAATGATCGCTAAAGCAATCTGACAAAACACCAGATGCTAAGATTCGGTCAGGATGGGTAACAACAATCCAATCTAATAGTGATGTAGAATTGCCATGAACTACCCAACAATTGAATCTTCTTAACCAACCTTCCATGAGGAACCTTGTCAAAGGCCTTATTGAAGTCCATATAGAAAACATCCACTGCTTTACCCTCATCAATTTCCCTAGTAACCTCTTCGAAAAATTCAAGAAGATTAGTCAAACATGACCTTCCAGGCACAAATCCATGTTGACTGTTCTTAATCAGACCCTGTTTATCCAGATGCTTATATATATTATCCCTAAGTATCCGTTCCATTAATTTGCCCACCACTGACGTCAAACTAACAGGTCTATAATTGCTAGGTTTACTCTTAGAACCCTTTTTAAACAATGGAACAACATGCGTAGTACGCCAATCCTCCGGCACTATTCCCGTTTCTAATGACATTTGAAATATTTTTGTCATAGCCCCTGCTATTTCTACACTAACTTCCCTCAATGTCCTAGGCAATATCCTGTCAGGACCTGGAGACTTATCCGTTTTCATATTTTTCAAACGTGTCCACACCTCCTCTTCTTTGAATCTCATCAATTCACCTGTTTCTGACTGCAAGGGACCCACATTTGTTTTAACTAATATTTTTATCTTCACATATCTATAAAAGCTTTTGCAGTCAGTTATTCTGTTCCCTGCCAGTTTTATTTCATAATCTATTTTCCCTTCCCTAATTAAGCCATTTGTCCTCCTCTGCGGGACTCTGAATTTCTTCCAGTCCTCTGGTAGGCTGCTTACCAACGATCTGTCGCGGGGCAATCACATTGATGCCACTTTCAATAAGGCACATCAACACCTAGAAGATTGAGGGGGAATCTTATAGAAACTTACATAATTCTTAAGGGGTTCGATAGGCTAGATGCAGGAAGATTGTATCAGATGTTGTGGAAGTCCAGGACAAGGGGTCACAGTTTAAGAATAAAGGGGAAATCCTTTAGGACCGAGATGAGACAAACATTTTTCACACAGAGAGTGGTGAATCTCTGGAACTCTCTGCCACAGAAGGTAGTTGAGGCCGGTTCATTGGCTATATTAAGAGGGAGTTAGATGTGGCCCTTGTGGCTAAGTGGATCAGGGGGTATGGAGAGAAGGCAGGTACGGGATACTGAGTTGGATGATCAGCCATGATCATATTGAATGGCGGTGCAGGCTCGAAGGCCCGAATGGCCTACTCCTGCACCTATTTTCTATGTTCTACCTCTACTTCAGGAAGAGTCTGAGGAAATGAATGGTTACCGTCGT
Organism: Malacoraja senta; assembly: GCA_038087875.1. NCBI lineage: Eukaryota > Metazoa > Chordata > Chondrichthyes > Rajiformes > Rajidae > Malacoraja > Malacoraja senta. The sequence goes on along the minus strand of JAXLNO010002063.1, from coordinate 34,446 downwards.
TGCCGGCAATGCGGGGTTCAGGTTACAGTCAGTTAAGCCGCGATCATATTGAGTGGTGAAGCAGAGTGGAGGGGCCATTGCAGTCTGAGGTGATCTGATGAACTAATTCCTCAACCCGTGGACAATGGTCGCCACGTCCACCTTCAAACTGGGCACCAGAAGCCCCGAGAGGGTCGCTGGAATTTGGGATTGTCTTGCTGAGTGAAACGGATTGAAGGCAATCAGACAAACAACATGAGGTGGAGAGTTGGATCTGATGGAGTTTGAAGCAATGTCCCCTTTGCTAGAACAATGCCGCTCCCAATTTCTAACCTTCAATATCGCCACAATTCCCAGTCTGCAGTTTCTCAATCAATTCCCTGAATAATTCACAACCTGTCTCAGCGGGGATTTCCCTTGGCTGATGTCATCTGTTTGAGAATCATTTCAAAATCTCTATTTTTAAACTCTGTTGAAACTTCACTGTCCCGGTGGAGACGGAAAATGGTATAAAAACTAGAGGAATGTTCTGCCCCAGCATTTCATTCCGAGACATTACCGGTAGCTCACGGGGACACGTGGCTGGGCAGAGAAAATGGGGCACGGGACAACTGGTGCAGTATTACATTGTGGAGAAAATCTTGTACGTGATCTTTGCTGCCGTTGGAATCCCTGGTCAGTGAGTTAGCAGAACAATTCAAGTTTTATAACTCCGTGTGTTAACTGGTGTTGACCTGATTCCGACCATGTTATAAGTTCCATACTGATGATCGTTGTACAAGAATATGTGAAGAATATCAATCCTCTCAGTGAAATATTTTTGAATTAACGCTGTGATTTATCTTATTTTCAGACAGCCCAAACTAACCCTCTTTTTCTCTCACTGCCGGGACACACTAGAATGTTGTTCTTGCCTTCAGTGAGACCTTGACCAGAGTTGTCCCAGTGCTCGGGAAAGGCAGCTCTCTGGGACGGTGTGACTGGGATAGAGGGGTGTATATTGTGAAGTTCACTGTGTCTGAGTTATTGATCAGAGTGAACACCCGCTCCCGTGGACACTGTGTCTCACTGTGTAGTCTGTCAGTCGGATACCACCGCTTGTTGGTCTATACTTGGATCGATCTCCTGAACCAGTGGCCGCGGATCTACCGGCGTGTGTTTTTACCGAACTGAACTCACTGTGGAATGGATCCATTAACGGAGCCACTCTGCTGCCGGATTCTAAGTTGTCCCTGCCTTCCCTCTGGAAGCCTCCTCATCCCCATCAGATGCCGAGTTCCCAGAGCCCTGGTTAACCGCGGCCGGTTAAGTCTGTGAAAGGGACCCATCAGAGACTGTGAGCAGCAGGGTTAACTATAGAAAGGACCATTGCGCCTATTGTAGCGGGTGTCTGCTTGTTCCCTCCCCGCCCTTTACCCCGCCCGCCCGTCGCCTTATCTCTTCTCCCCTGAAGCAGGCAGGTCGGGCACAGTCGGAGCCGGCTCAGACATTGTTAAACACAGCCGCGCACCGGCTCCAACACTCCTGATCTTTAGCTGAAAGTCGAGCCAGTGTTTAGCTCCGGAGACCGCGTTGAGTAAATGCCCAGTGTCCGTTACCTTCTCTTTCCGCAGTGAATTTAGTGGCGATTGTGATCCTGTGCCGGGGAAAGTGCGGCCTCTCCACCTGCACCACTTGCTACCTGGTGGCCATGGCAGCGGCCGATCTACTGGTCCTGATCAACGAGGTCATTTTGTATTGGATCCGATTGCATTACTTTTATTGGAGTTTCCTGTCCATCACCCCCTGTGTGCAGTGTTATCGAAGTACTGATGTTTGCCGCTACAAACTGTTCTGTCTGGTTCACCGTCACTTTCACCTTTGATCGGTTTGTCGCCACTTGTTCCCAGAAGCTGAAAACAATACATTGCACCGGGAAAACTGCGGCTGCGGTTCTGGCAACAGCCGGCGTTCTGCTCAGTCTGAAAAACGTTCCCCGCTACTTCACAAATGAACCCCGGACAATCATCAACAATGTCCCGTGGGGTTGTGAAACGATGGACAGTTATTACACTGACCCCGGGTGGGTGGCATTTGACTGGTTCGGCACGATTGTAACTCCGCTCATCCCTTTCGCTGTAATCCTGCTGCTCAACGCTCTGACAGTCCGCCACATTTTAGTGGCCAGTCGGGTCCGTAAGGGGCTGATGGGTGACAACAAGGGTGAGAACCGAAGTGACCCGGAGATGGAGAGCAGGAGGAAGTGTGTGGTTTTACTCTTCACCATCTCCGGCAGCTTCATCCTCCTGTGGCTGACGGCGGTTGTAGACTTTGTCTATTATCAGATCACTAAAACTGCAACTTTCCGGAGTGATTCTCAATTTATCTTTAGCAACGTCGGGTTTTTGCTGAGGAATCTCAGCTGCTGCATGAACACATTTACTTATGCGGCGACCCAGTCCAAGTTCAGGGAGCAGTTGAGGAGCGCGGTGAAATATCCGCTCACCTCAGTGCTTCGGATCATTAATAAATCCGCGCCCTGAGCGCGTCCCAGAGGCGGCCGCAGTCTCTCCACTCCGGGCTCCGGCTCCTGAAATTCACCACCGGAGCCATGAAGGAGGAGCTGGCCAAATTTGACTGGAAAGACAATGGCGGGTATTTCTGGAAATAATATAAAAGTGCAGGGTCAGTTCATTCCAAAGAGTAAGAAAGATTCCAAGCGGAGTAAGGGGCGACCGTGGCTGACAAGGAACAAGGGACAGTATAAAAATAAAAGAGAAGAAGTTCAACGTAGCAAAATGAGCGGGAAGCAAGAGGGTTGGATAACTTTTAAAGAGCAACAGATGATAATTAAAAGGTGGTATGGGGAGAAAAGATGACGTACGAAGGATAGGTAGCCAAGAATATAAAGGAGGATAGTAAAAGCTTCTTTAGGTATTTGAAGAGGAAAAAAATAGTTAAGACCAAAGTTGGACCCTTGAAGACTGAAAGAGGTGAATTTATTATGGGGAACGAGGAAATGGCAAACGAGTTGAACAGGTACTTTGGATCTGTCTTCACTAAGGAGGAATCTTCCCGATATGCTAGTGGCCAGAGGATCTGGGGTGACGGAGGAAGAAATTAGAAAAGCTAAAAGAAGATATGAGGTTGCTTTGGCAAGTAATGTGAAAGTAAATCCAAAGGGTTTCTACCGCTATATTAATAGCAAAAGGATAACGAGGGATAAAATTGGTCCATTAGAGAGTCAGAGTGGACAGCTATCTGCAGAGCCAAAAGTGATGGCGGAGATATTGAACAATTTATTTTCTTCGGTATTCACCAAGGAGAAGGATATTGAATTATGTGAGGTAAGGGAAACAAGTAGAGTAGCTATGGAAACTATGAGATTCAAAGAAGAGGAAATACTGACACTTTTGAAAAATATAAAAGTGGATAAGTCTCCAGGTCCTGACAGGATATTCCCTAGGATATTGAGGGAAGTTAGTGTAGAAATAGCAGGGGCTATGACAGAAATATTTCAAACGTCATTAGAAACGGGAATGGTGCCAGAGGATTGGCGTACTGCACATGTTGTTCCGTTGTTGAAAAAGGGTTCTAAGATTAAACCTAGCAATTATAGACCTGTTAGTTTGACGTCTGTGCTGGGCAAATTAATGAAAAGGATACTTAGAGATGATATATATAAGCATCTGGATAAACAGGATCTGATTAGGAACAGTCAACATGGATTTGTGCCTGGAAGATCATGTTTGACTAATCTTCTTGAATTTTCTGAAGAGGTTACTAGGGAAATTGATGAGGGTAAAGCGGTGGGTGTTTTCTACATAGACTTCAGTAAGGCCTTTGACAAGGTTCCACATGGAAGGTTTGTTAAGAAGGTTCAATTGTTGGGTACTAATGGTGGAGTAGCAAGATGGATTCAACAGTGGCTGAATGGGAGATACCAGAGAGTAATGGTGGAAACTGTTTGTCAGGTTGGAGGCCGGTGACTAGTGGGGTGCCTCAGGGATCTGTGTTGGGTCCACTGTTGTTTGTCATATACATCAATGATCTGGATGATGGGGTGGTAAATTGGATTAGTAAGAATGCAGATGATACTAAGATAGGTGGTGTTGTGGATAATGAAGTAATTTTTCAAAGTCTACAGAGAGATTTAGGCCATTTGGAAGAGTGGGCTGAAAGATGGCAGATGGAGTTTAATGCTAATAAGTGTGAGGTGCTACATCTTGGCAGGACAAATCGAAATAGGACGTACATGGTAAATGGTAGCGAATTGAGGAATGCAGTTGAACAGAGGGATCTAGGAGTAATTGTGCATGGTTCCCTGAAGGTGGAATCTTATGTAGATGGGGTGGTAAACAAAGCTTTTGGTGTGCTGGCGTTTATAAATCAGAGCATTGAGTATAGAATTTGGGATGTAATGTTAAAAATGTACAAGACATTGGTGAGGCCAATTCTAGAGTATGATGTACAATTTTGGTTGCCAAATTATAGGAAAGACGTCAACAAAATAGAGACAGTACAGAGATTTACTGGAATGTTGCCTGGGTTTCAGTTACTAAGTTACAGAGAAAGGTTGAACAAGTTAGGTCTTTATTCTTTGGAGCGCAGAAGGTTAACGGGGGACTTGATAGAGGTCTTTAAAAGTATGAGAGTGATCGACAGAGTTGACGTGGATAAGCTTTTTCCATTGCGAGTAGGGAAGATTCAAACAAGAGGATATTACGTCGGGGCTGGGCGTAGCGGGTGAAAGGAAAAGGGGGAGGGGAGGAGGAGAGGAGAGAAAAAAAATCTGGGACATGGTGTCAAATAACTTACCTTGCGCCTCCCGTTTATCGGTTTATCATTTAATTTTGACCCAGTTTTTTTGTTTCCCCCCTAACTGTTTTTGTTATGGCCTCTTCTGCCCGTAAGCCCGATGCGCTCGTTTTTGATTTCGACATCGCCCTTCGATGGGACATATTCAAACGTGACTTTGAACACTATTTCACGATTGCCCATCCTGGCGCCACCCCCGCTCTCAAAGCCTCACTGCTTCTCAACTTGGCTGGTCCCAACGCCTTGACTCGCTCC